>VZTG01001432.1:0-142226 GCA_013397845.1 Melanocharis versteri
AAAAAAAAAAAAAAGATAAATTCTTGAAAAGAGTTTAAGAAGAGGAGTAGGTTGTCCAGTGTGCATGTGAAATCTCCATCCGAAGAGAGTTCTCTTGGGTGAAAACGCTACAGAACCTGATCTCTCTTTGAATGTTGCCTTGCTTTGAGTGGGACTAGCTGAGCAGAGGTTTCTTCCAATCTACTTATTTCCTGTGAGTCTAAGATCTACACTCTTCATCAGACAGATTGCTCTTGCTGTGGTTTTGAATTCTGTGTGAAATTCCTTGTTACGCAAACAAATTCCAAATCATATCGTGCACATGCTGCCAACTCAGACTTTATTTATTTTTTTCCCCTCCTGATAATGAAATACTCTGTCTGAGAGCTGTTGGCAGAGGACTGTCAGAAATGGTTGCTGATTAAACTGCTACAGCAGTAAGAGCTGAGCTTCTGTGCAAAAAAGTTTCTTATGTTTTGTGAAGTGGGGAGAAGGTTGCTTTGGCAACAAGGTTATTTGGCTGAGTATAAACGGACAGAACCTGAGGAGGAAGAGGTTTGACAGGAGTATCGGAAAGTTCAAAAAGGACAAAACCTTGCTTTAGGATGCACTTTTTCAGTGTAAGGGTTGGCAACACTGCAATACTATGAATGTTTTATTCCTTTTGCCTTCAGCTATTTTGAACTCTCTCTACTATATTTCAACCTTTGGCTTTAGTTCCTTCATGCAGATTTATGGTGATAATGGTGACATTTTTTTATGTAGGGTATGGCCCATCACAGGCAAAGGAGGGTTGTTGATAAGTGGCTGTGGACTGTACCTGTTCTATTCCCCATCTTAAGTCGGATCTAATAAAAAAAAAATAGGCTGTATAAATCAGTGAATAAAAGTGTCATCACTGTAAAAAGTTTTAGGCACTGGGGTAACTAGGGAAAGACTAATGTTAGTTAATACTAAATAGAATCTGATGAAGAAAATTGAAAGAACTTCATAAAATAAAACAAAGCCTCTTATGGACTTCAGAAGAACATTTATAGGATTTATATCCACAAATAACATGATTAATATCTGAATCATGAAATTACACAGTGAGAATACCAGCTGCAGTAATCTTGGGTTTAAGCAGACTGCTGTTTTAAAATGTAGGGCCCCTGGACTCTTTTTGTGGTAGTGGGAAGCTTCAACTATAGAGATTATATAAACAATTTATACAAATAGAATAAAAACTTGAAACTCACAATGACCACTAAATGTTTTATTTTTTGATTATTTTTTCAAAGGGGGAAGGACCTTGCTTTGACCATCTGTATGCTGATTTTCCAGTAAGGAAAACTACACTAGGATATTCAACCACTAAAAAACAGTTGGTGATACCATGTAAGTAACACTATTACATAGATTATTATCTGGGGTGGAAAATTATCCAGAGAATTCTCCATCTGTAGAAGTCTTTGTACAAAATAATTTAAATACTTTTCAACTTCAGCTAAATAGGTTTTACTGTCAAAGATTCAGAGGAAGCTGATTTTCAGCTTAATATGCTCTGGTTTGGGAGCAGTTTCATAAAGTAAGTTGTTTTCTTTTAGGAGTTGATAGTTTTGAGTCTTCTTCATTTTTCTTTCTCTTTGACCTGAGAGTTTGCATCTCCCCACCTCTGTTAATTTAGTAGGTCTTCTTTTCAAAAAGTAGAAATATGCTTCTATGAAGAGCATTTCCAGTGATCTGGTTGCTGAACTGTCTCTCAGGTATCAGGAGCCAAAAAGTTTAGAGCTCTTCTCTAGAACCTTGTCAACGCTCTTTATTTTATGGCTTGCAGCAAGAAGCAAATAAAGTCAGTGAAGTTTTCCTGTAATTGGTGTAATATGTTCCCTGGGGATAACATAGCCAAGCAGGTGGGCAGCATTCTTGTACATCAGCTACATCATCCAAGCAGTCTCCAAACAAAGGGTATGATGAATTATGTTGTGAGGAGAAATGTCTGCCAAGGCACCCTGGGATTAGTGTTAGAACTGGTTTTATTTAACATCTTCATTAATGATCTGGAAGAGGGAGTAAACAGACCGTTAATTGAATTGGCAGATATTACACAGAAATAATTCTAGGATCCTAGCTAGACTAGAAATAAAAGCAGACTGAAAACAAAGACAAGTATTAAGAAGATAAGAGTAATTTGTGAAAATGGTTTCTCTTTGTCTGCAGCCACGTTTGGGTAATTTTACAGATTGTGATTGCATATACTTTTGTATGAGCCACACATTGAAACATTATTTAAAGTCCAATTAAACACTCAGATCGGGAGAAGTAACAGCTACATAAGATACAGAGTTTCCTTTTTAGCAGGAGTAAGAGCGTTAGGTAGTAGAAACAGTGTGGTTTGGTTCTTGCTTGAGCAAAAGAGTAAACTACAGTACTCTTCAGAGACAATGTCTACCCTGCACATTTACCTGTCAATGTCAGAATACCTTCGATCATTATGGTCATTTTTGACCACTTCTGAAGTATTGAAGTGAAAAGAGCTGACTAGCATTTGACAGACTCTACAGGCACCCCAACTTAATACTGCTAACTACTTTTTTAGATTATTCAGGTGGATTAATTTACTTCATATTTTTATGAGTAGCTTTTAAGCAAAATTGCATATGGTCTAACAATGCCACAAGACTTATTTGATTATAAGATTTTCTAGAAACAGTGGGTTGTTTTTTTTAATTAATTCTCCTTAAATTCCTTACTGAAATAATGTTGTTTCAGCAGTTTCATGATTTTGATAGGGTTCCATATCAATCTATCCATGCTGCAATCACCACTATGGTTTCCTCTTTAAAATTTCTTTTTAAAAGAAAAATGAAACTCAGTATTTGTTATATGCCAATTTTATACAAGGTCTTGTAAAGTGCACAAAAGCATAACTATAATCACCAGCTCTAAAACTCAGGCACATACAAACAACACAGAATAAAAATCTGCTTGATTTTTCATAAGCTGTGAATGTACTTCTTGTGTAATGTTGTGTGCACTGTGTATAGGTAAGGCATGTTCCCTATCCCTGTCAATGAGACAGAGATGTCTAGACCACAGTAATGTGGGCTGTATGCATTTCCCTTGGAAATGTCAGTTGTTTCTGTAAATCATGGATAAATCTGCACAGCATGTGTTAAGTTGGAAATAAGCAGCCTAACTGTAGGACACAATATTGCAGTTCTTGTGGTGCTTGGAGCTCTGTTTTCGTTCTATGTGCAAGCATAAGAAGCAGGCTCCTGATCCAGCAGCGCTCTCAGGAGGAAGCTGGCAATATAGCAGAATCTGAATAAGTCAAAAACTAAAAAAGTATTACTGCAAGTGCATCTGTCAACCCAGGGGATGCAGGAGAAAATGAGGTGATGACAGGTTCGGCAGAAAGAGAAATAGCATAATATGAAGTGAGTTAATGATGCCAGCAATTTTTAGCAGTTGAGAAAGTAAGGGCTGCACAGGCAAGGTGGCACTCTATGATTTATGTGCAAGAGGTAGGCAAGGTGATATTTTTTGAAGTGTATGTTTTAAGCTGCTAGGCTAAGTTCAGATGTTCAATTTTATTGTAGCCCAGGATATAATTATAAAAAATAGTTTTGCTGTAATTACCTGGTTATTCAGTGATTTGCTCTCTCTTGTGTTCCAGACTAAACGAGATTACTTACTATAAAGAAATATTTCTTGATAATCAAGGGGCTTAGGTTTTTTATGCCACATCTATGCTGAAAAATTTGATTTCAATTGAATTATTGCTCCTGATTCATGTATGAAAAGTAACAAAAAACTTTAATTAAGTTAAAAATACCTATTATAAAGCTTTTATTTCTATTTAAGAAGTCATTTGTCTTGGCCCAGGATGCCTGTTACTTTCATCCCACTCAAAAGGAACTATAGCATAGCCTATATAGCAAAAATAAATCATGCCATTCAAGGTACCTGAGTTATTATTCATGCTAACAGGATAAACATTAAAGGAAGTGAAAAGCAGTAGAACACTTAAATTGAGCTGTGTTATTTTCCGTATGAAAATCGGTGAAAACCGAAGAGATATAAAATTTGACAAAAAACTACAACATAATTCTAAACATTTCTAAAAATGTGAAAAATCAAAGGACCTCTCACATTTCTTTGGCAGGAATTTATTTTCAGTGTCTGTTTGCTACAGCTCATTTCAAGGTATTTTGTGTGTGAAAATGAGTGCACTTCACTGTACACTGGTGTTATATGTGCGATGTGTGTTTTGTGAGCTGAGCAAGTTATTTTAGGAATGACATGTATGTTATAGATATAAAAATATTATTAGTGTGACCTAGGTTTGAAGATTTCTATAAATTAAAGAAGATGAAACAAATAGAACTGAGTATTGTGTTCAAACAGTGTTCATTTGACCCTCCATATTTCCAGGCTTGTTTAGTATCTCAAACTTATTTTCTTGCTAATTACAGTCAGGGTATAAGCTGCTAAAGCCTTTTCTTTGAGTGATGACTTCCTACTCTAGAAAGAGTTTGATATCTCTGCTTGACAGGTGCCTAAATGATGTTTAATGATGAAACTTCCAGACAGAGGCTATCCAGATGGTATGTTATTCAGCGCGTTGTATGTTTAGGACATTTAAAATTAATAAATAATAGCTGTCAAAGGAAGCTTGTTGAACTAAGTTTGAAGTAAATAATAATAATCCTGGAGGACTGCAGTTGAAATTTTAAAGAAGTACGCGTGTGGTCGTGTCAGCTTGTAGTACAGTAGTCACTCTGAGGATAGTAGGTTTCAAAATGGCATAGGAAATGGGATGTATATTCATCAGTGTATGACTACTGTGCTGACAGGATCCTAATTATGTCATGAACACAAGAATGCTGTAATACAACTTCACCATAAGGGACTCAAGGCCATAATACATTTTATCAGCTGCTGTGTGGAAGGGAAAACCTATTGCAATAATTTTTTTTTTTTTGATGGGACTAATGAAGAGGTGTTGATCATTGAATCAAGTCGTGAATTCTCAAGATCATGGTAATCAGAGAGGGATAAGTATCTGTTTGATGTGGGAAACATCTGTTAAAGAATTTCTCCTGAGTCTCATCAGTAGTTGGCAAGTCTCATTGCTTTAGCAATGTTTTCATTATAGCTCTGTCTATAAAATGGCGTAATATGTTTTGTACTGCTGGTGTCTTCTCCATGTAAACTAGTAGCAGATGTTTTAATTCCAACTTCTTGTTAAAAATTATAACAGTATGTTGCTTAAAATAATATAGTGCTTTGCATCTGCATAGTCCTATATTGAAAATTTCAATTTCTGTGCTAATAGAAATCACTGAGTATGAAAATAACTTATAAGTAATCTATGAATGACACATCTATCTCTGTTTAGACCTAGTTACTTTTAAAATTAAGAAGTAACTTTGTCCTTTACTGTGTTAGCCTAAAAGTAGATATACCATTACACATACTTCCTTTTCTTGATTCTATACACAGAAAAGACAGGTTTCCTAATGAGCATCTTCTGAGAATCACGTGATCACACCTGCACTAATCTTAGAAGAACAAGCTACAGGAGTAAAATAGGCTAGTCTGTCACAGGAATTGGTATGCCAAACCAAATAAGTAGTCTATTTATCTATTATTTTACAGGAACTGATGGTAGCTCACATCTAATACTCCAGCAAAGTTGAAACAAGTTGCACAGGGGTGGCATCCATCTAGAAAAAAATCAAAAGAAAGATTTTTCAGTTAGGTTGAAGCTGAAATTAACTTTTCACATTGTCTGATATCTCTTTACATGTGTCAGTGCTTGAATACTCATACTTAAGAACTTTAACGCATTGGTAATTTCTTATTTTTTTGTGGTGACTTTGACATCATAATACTTTTAGGACATTTTAAGATGTTCTACAGTTTTCTACATGAATCTCATGGACTAGGGAAATTCTTTACAGCACAGGCTGTAAAACATACCCTCCCAACTGGCAGTGCTTGGGCTGCACCAATCTGCTGGATGAGGGCTTAGCACACACCTAAGTACACACTTAACATTCTTTAAAAGGGACTATGCATTTTCGTCAAACTAAAGAAAAAGGTTCATGTGCAT
Source organism: Melanocharis versteri (assembly GCA_013397845.1). Lineage (NCBI taxonomy): Eukaryota > Metazoa > Chordata > Aves > Passeriformes > Melanocharitidae > Melanocharis > Melanocharis versteri. The sequence continues at coordinate 6,080 of VZTG01001432.1, forward strand.
ATGCTAGTGGAAAAAATATTTAGCTAGTGGACAAAATATTTAGCTGTTGTACTTCTGTTTCATCCAATTTGAGCAATTTTTGAAGAAAATACTTTTTTGATGTTTAGAACAGTTGTGTATTCCAGCCCATGTATCACAACATTAATTTTGCCTGTCAAAGACACCACTTTATCTTATCCATTCACTATTTACAAATCTTCACCAGACTACTATACACAGCAGAACTGACTGGAAAAAATCCAAGATGTACAGTTTCCTTAGAAAAGGAATAGGTTTGAAGGGAGGGAGAGATCTTAACTAAGAGATGCACAATAAAAGTTCAAGTCCTCGGAATCTGAGTTGTGATGCACGATCTGTTTTGCATAACAGTTGTAATAACAGTGATGTTTGAATAAAGGGATATAGTATAATTTAATTTTCATGCTTTTTTTGCTTTTTCAAAACATCTGATATGACTAGCAATTCTCTAATTGCTTTACATCTATGAAAATATATTTTAATATTCTGTCTAGTGTAACAACATTCATTAAATATATGCTTTTTCTGTCTGTTGCTATCACATCATTGTTATCTTGTGGTGGGGAGTTCAATACATTGATTATGTGCTTCATAAAAATATTCTCTTTTAACTTCAAGCCTGTTTCCTTGAATGAATCCTTACTCTTAGATTATAAAAGAGGATAAAGATGTGTTCCCATTTACCTCTTCAGATTCAACTATAGATTCACTGCTTTTCAGAAGTTATGAGTAGTAGGAAAGAATTTAATCTAGAACGGAAAGATTTCGGAAAAATGGATTTAAAATACAAGCTTGTGTATGCATTCTTGTTTTCCCTTATCATACTTTAGGAGCACAACTAGATCTCCAATTTACCTGGCTGTACATAGCTCTCTGATACTTCTTCTTCTTTTATCCCTGTTCTCTACTGGTCACCATCCTCCATTTCTTAGCTNAAACAAATACATACTATATGGAGTATCATCGTCTTTATTTGCATGTTGTATCGTCTCTAACAGTCTGTTTCTTTACTATTATTTTAATCTGATTTTTGCTTCTCTCAAAAACAAGCCTATATTGAGCATACCCAGCATCTTAACACAAGAAACAATTACCAGTGCTTGTTTTATTTTGAAAATAACTGTACTAAAATCAGCATTCTTAAGGTAGTGAAAAGTACCTTCACATCTAACATATAAGGTTTTGTTGCTCCTGCAAGTGAATTACAACTGCAAGATCATTGATGCATGCAATAGACCTGGCAATTACGAGTAGTTGTCTGTGTGTAGTCATGCCTGAATTCTTACTGGTAGGAAGATTACTTAGCTAAGCACTCACACTTTTTGTGTGGTGCCAGATGTACAAGTGGAAAAGGATTTGTGTTAACATGGGAACACTAACTGTACCATTAAAGACGTATCAACTGCTGTGAAATATCTGAAGAATTTGTTCCAAATCTGCGTTAAAAAATCTCTGGTAGAGGAAGGGAGTGATGAGGATGTAGAAATTGTCCATGTTATAAAAAATGATAAAAACTTCAAAAAAAGGAATAAAAAAAGAGGCAGACAGATGGTGGCAGGTGTCATCTTTGGATCCAGGGTACTTTTATAGTCATCTGACTCATGAATTTCTCTCATTTATTACTATCAAAGAGAGGATGAAACAGCTTAGCTTCAAGGCAATACCTAAGGCCTTTACATCTAACTCCAAGCACCTGGCTCACTTCAGAAAGAAAAGCTACTCATGTGTCAGTCTCCAGCTTGAAACTGGCAGTTCCCATGCACTGTTTGCCAGGTACAATTACATCAGTTGGCACAAGACATTAGACTCCCTGTTAAACCATCACAGAACTAAGTTCCCTAGTTTTAAGAGTTATTACTTTGAATTCTGTTAGATGCTGAGTTTTAACAGGTTGTTACCAGAAAGATTGATAACAAAGGATATAATAATGAGCTTGCAGTCTTCTGAAATCCATCAAATCCACAGCAGAAGATCTTCCTTAACGCAACTATTACTTGTTCAGTCTGAATTTAAATGATGCCATATATTCATCAGTGGATTCCCAGGTCCACACAAAGATGCATTGAGATAGATAGTGCTAGAACAAAACAGGAAAGCTTTTCTAGTTAGACAAGTTATAAAAACAACGAAGAACAAAGGTTTTACTGAATGTCATTTTACTGTATATTAGAGCAAACCAGAAGGACATGCATGATAGTTACCACACCTCCATATATACAGCATGTCTCAGGTGAGGTGTAGTAGTTAACAGCTGGGAACTAGCTATCTCCAGCTGAGCTCTGATAGAATATTCACAAATTATTAGCTTTTCTGAAACTACTCAGAGAAAGGAGAATTGTTTATAATGTGTAACAGTACCTAACCTGTTTTAAAAAATTGCTTCCATTTGTTATCCACAGAGTACTTAATGCAGTATAGCCAGACTCTTAAAATTAGCTCAGAAAATGAAAAAAAGGTATCAAATAAATTGTTTGCAGTAAATAGCTCCCAAACACACCTCCTTTGATTTTATTAGACATGCACTAGGGAAGAACTTGGTCCACTCTTTCTCTGGTTAATACTAACCTCCAGTTGCTGATGCCATTATTAAGTTAATTGTTTGGATCATCAATCTGTGTCAACAAAGCTTTCAGAGTGCTTGATGAGATATCAAGCATCAAGCTGCGATGCATTAAAAAATGATGAATTTACATCCAGGTAAAACAATGCCCTTCAGCTATAATAATGAATCACTACTTTGTTTACAAATGGGTATTCATCATGAGACATGGCAAGCACAGACAGTTTTGAAGAGGAAAGGCATTAGCACAGTAAATGATCTTTGCAACTAAAGCTGAATACATAGCAAAGTGAAAAAGGAGGCCATGTCAAATTATCTTTTCAGAAAGGAATTATGAATGCAAATTCACACTGGTCTTGCCTGACTCACATTAAATATTAACAAAAGATACAATTCAGTATTAAGATGTCCTTTATCAGAAGAGATGAATCAACACAATAGACTTCTTCCAAAAGTTTCATTATTGAATAGAATTTCTTAGTATACACTTTTAGATCCTAGAGTAAATTGTTATTCTTTTACTCAGGATTAAAAGCTACTTCCTCTAACAGGCAGCAGATGCCAGTGGTCTACCTCCCACCGTTCTGGCAGCCAAGGAAACTCAACTATGTTGGCTATCCCTCTTCATGCTGTTTCTGCCATTGGTTGGGAAGGTTGATATTATTTTGCTAGGCCTGTCAGCCCAAATAACTGTGCGATCACATCACAAGTAAATTTAGTGTAATTAATCTCACAAAGGCAGTGAAGTTACTGCTGCACAGGCTCAGGAAGCCAGAAAACATGCAAAGAATTGCCAGAGGTCTGATACTGTGTTTTCCATCAAATTAGTAATACTAGGGAGATAATAGTTATCGAAAGTATGCCTGCCTGTCCTGTAATCATAACCAGATCTTTACATATATATTTGGAATCTAATTTATTGGCATTAAAACTCTGGAGTCATTAGTAATGCCTAGAGGAGTACCTTCTATGCCATAAAGTCTGAATTCTTATGACACGCTTCTAATTGTCCAGAAACCCCACTCCATTGGTATTTTCCAGTGGGTTATTCAGATGGGCAGAACCAACATCCAGTGCTGGGGACATGTTGATGTAAAGAGTTCCACAAAGCCAGAGTATAAATTAGAGACTCATTAACACTCCAGCAGTAAACTTCTGCTGTGAAGATCTGAATAAGTTGTTTGTTAGTTCTAGGAGCACTAAGCCTCTTAAAATGTATTATTTGGGAGAGGAATGTACTGTACAAAATGCAACCATGGCAGAAATCTCTAATCGTATTATTCAGGCTGGTTACCATCATTCTTAGAGGAGTCTTGGTTTATATCTTCACAATTAGGTTGCAATTGTCTCAACAGCATAGTCTGACAAGAAAAGAGTGCTCTGGTCAAAGTGACACATTCTGATGGAAGTTTTGACAGACAGGTAATAAGTATTTCTGCCAGATAACAAGTGATTCTGAAGTTAAAGAAAATTTGTTCTTTCCTTAGGGTATGAGAAAGGAATTTGTGAAGTCAGTATGCTACCAGCACTCATTGTTCTCCTTTCTCTGTGCAAAATACTTGTCAGCCTGGCCGCTGAGGAGAAGAGGAGGAAACCTCAAAATGAACAGTAAGACTTTCATGCTGTTAACATCTTAGTTACCTTTTACATTAATCGTTATCTATCCCAGAGCACATTAAATTTAAAATAAAACTGACACAAACTTCAGTACAGAAAGTAATTTTCTGACTTAAATTTGAAGTATGCTGGCAAATATTTTTTTTCTGAAAGGAGAATTTGAGCAAGGGGTGGCTTTTTCTTATTATAGAAAGTGCAATGACATTCAGAATCATTTTATACAGCTTCAAGGCAGTAAGTAATATCTACAGCAACTATATGTTAACAGTGCTCGCTACCATCATGCATTATTGATTCTTTTTCATAAAGAAAGGCATTTTTTTCCCCTTGGTTGCAGGGTTGTCTGCCAAAGTTCTGTGAAAAATTACAAATAGATCTAAGAATTGTTTATATAAAGCAGAAAAATACTTGCAAAGATAGGCTAGAAATGTTGCAACAATTCCCATTTCTACATTACATCACTAAAAAATCACCTTTGTGTTCAGAATTTTAATTTGCAAACACAAATGATTGCAGTTCATTTGGCTGAAGCAATTATTGTTTGTCTGCCTGGTATTCATTCTCTTGGAGATTATTGCTTCTGTAGCAGGAGCAACCATACATGAAACAAGTTCTGAACAACTGCCGTTACTACACAGGATATTAAAGTTAGCCTAAGCAGCATCAATATAATTTGTTATGGTGATCTGGGTGAGATGGTGAACCATCTGTGATGGTTCAGGAGTTGTTCCTGCTGTGGGAGCAGAAGCTTTCAACAGAGAGGTAGGGAAAACAGCTGAGAATGGTAAATTCTGTTTTTATCTGACTGTAGCTATAATAATAAGCTTCCTTGGATGTTTCTTATTAGTGTGGTTTAATTTACTTTCAAGAGGAAGTGTTCATGTGCTTCATCTGAAATTCCAGTCTTGTACCTTCCTAACAACTCATGTAGTATAAAAATCTTACATGTTTTAGCTGGTAATTCTTGTCTATTTCTATTGAAGGAAAAAAAAATTGTTCAGTCTACTGCTCAGAACTCTGATTGTTTTGAATAATTGTGTCGATTTGTAATATCATCATTCACGGTATATTGTAAAATATAACTCAGTGCAACAAAGTAATGTATCCAGAGTTACATAGAGGGAGCTCTTGCTTTGTTTTTCCAATGCAGTAATGCAATATTTCTGGGCAATGAGACATTTTTTTTATTTATTATAGGCTAAAGCAGTAGCACCCAAGATATTGTGTTGTTTGCTGACTTTCTCATTTATCTTACTTAGAATAAATAATTTTCTTTAAAATGAAGATGTTTTCACCTGCTATTTGTTTCCTATAAAGATGTTAAAAGAAAAAACTCAGTGTGAAATTGACGCTTCATGATCCCCCTTTGCTCAAAGAAGAAATTTCTCATTCTAGGATGTATAAAATATGAACAAGAACCCTACAAAATTATCAATAGAAGAATCAACACTAGTCATGAACCTGTGTAGTTTGGTTCCTCCCTTTATCTTGGATTTGTAACTATGCATTTGGTTCCCATCATTGTTAACCTGTTATTTAATCAGCAGTTGCAGTTCAAAACCTTTCATGTGTTCAATGTGCTTGTTGTGTTTCAATTTTCCTTTTCCTGGAGTTGTTTGCTTTTCAGGGAATGTTTGAAGTTCAGCTGCTAAGCAAACAGTAGAAAGAATAAGGTTTCCTTCCCTATTACTTATATGGAAAGCATTTTTTCCTTTTTTCTCTTGTAGGGAGTCAGAGAGTACATGCTTCGTAGACCCTTAGGGTGGCAAATAGAGTTCTGTGCAAGGAAAAGAGAAACTTGAACCAGAATCTCATGCTGCATGTACTAACAAAACAAATACTCTAATGGGTGTGATATTCTAAAGTGACTGAGTTATGTACCTATTTTCTACATGCTATTGTATTCCTTTTGTAGTTGTTTACAGTCTACAAGTGATACAAATAACTATTTTTAAAAGCTGTTAGTTACACAGCAGTTTTTTGAGATAATTATACCTGCCAAATACAGCATAGCTTGTGAAATTATAAGGTATAGTATCTACAAGCTTTGACATTCTTTACAATTCAGTATGCTAGGTTTTTTGCTCAATAAGCTAGAATACTTATATGAACTAGCAGACTGCCAGTCTTGAAGGACTAAATAAGCTGGCTGCTCAGACTGGATGCTGTATTAAGTTCTGTTAGCTGTGGTTTTGGGTGCCGTTGCTCTCACATCATCATTCTGCCTGTCTGAGTTATTCCAATAAATCTGTAGATCATGAAGGATTAACACACATCTAGAATAAACTGGGATAATTCAGAAAAGTCGATGAAGCTCTTGTTTATAGAGGTGAAAGTGTTCCAAAATCTTTTGAATTACTTTAGAAAGCAGATTTTTTTGTCAAGGTAGTGATTTTAAAACTCCTAGCAATTAAAGCCACTACTTTACATGTTTACTTTACTTTAAAAAAAAGGTGTGTGCACTTGCATCTTTAAAATATTTTATGTGTTTTCAAATTGGTGTTTACTTATACTGGACATAATCTGGAACTTTAACTGATCCACCAGCATCAGTAAAACAGAATGAGTGGTAGTAAAATCAGTGTTGTTGAAGGTCAAATACTGTTCACTGGTTGACAATAGCTGACAAGATTCTTTCCGATGGCTCTTGTCTGAAAAAGTGTCTTTATGTTTAGGGAACAAGAGCCCAATACTCCTAAGCCATCTAATTTCAATTATCCCAGGATAAGGAAACAAGGTCACTTCATCTAGTTCCTTGTTTGGTTTGGGGTTTTTTTTTGGTTGTTTTGGTGTGGGGGTGTTTTTGTTAGTTTTTTTAAGAACTGCAGTATACTGTGGCCCTTGGAAAACATTTCTTTGGAGGCTGGTTATAAGGTTCTGTTCTTCTTAAGCTCTGAGGAAGGGTGTTTTGGCCTGCAAAACAGTAAAGCATATCCCTGGCTTTTAGTGTGAATAAAATGTGTGTCTCTCGATTCAGTTTCCAAGTTCTGCTACTCCTACCCTCTTACATAAGGTAAAGAAGGATTTTTTTCCTCCTTGTTCCTTGTAGGTGGCCTGCTCTACACCACTATAGAATCCAGGTTAGGGCTCTAGATTCACTTTAAGGCACAGACTGGTACAGTCTGTCAGGTGATGAAGAGAGCCTGCACGTGAGACATCTGGCATGCCCTACTTCTGCAGGACATGGGGCAGCCTGCGATGGGGATGGGAAACACTGGCGTGTGTGATGGAGATATTCCATCAGGCCAGCCCTGTGAAGACAGACTCAGTGCACTATACCTCATGAAGGCTGTTATCTCCCGAGGTGTAAAAGGGCCCTGGAAGGACAGTATAGATCCTGCTAATGCAGAGGCACTGCCTTGGCCCGAGATTTTCACCACTTTTGTTATGAGACATTGGTGGGGTAAGGTAGAGCTCCTTATGTTGTACTGTACAATAAGGTTGTGGAATAGCTGTGTTACAGGAAGGTTGGAATTGGAACAAATCCTAGAAGTTCTGCTATGTGAATGCAGAAAGGACACTTTATGGAGCAGTGCTTATAAGGGTACTTATACTAGAATAGCCCATGGGAATGGCATGGAAATAGTCTTTATCAACAACTAAAAGGAAAAATACCAGGGATACTATTGTAATACATTCTCTATACATCATATTATCCCTGAAAAATATTGTAAGAAAAGCAACATGTTAAATGGTACTCTTGGAAAAATATGGGATTTATTTTTTAGCAAATAGAAAAAGTTGAAGGCAAAGAGTATAATATAAAATGAAAATTTCTTGCAGTTTTTCTCTTTTTTTGTCACCATGAGATTTCCAGTTGGTAAAAAGTTTAGTGCTATTTCAATCAGTGATACAAAATCTCTAGGTTTAACTAAGTCCAAACATGCTGTTCTCCAAATGCAGAGGGTTTGTAATTTACATTCTGTGAATTTGCAGTAAACTTTTGTGTTATCGTGGGCCAAGTGATCTGTCAAAAAATCCAATAATCACGAAAAAACAACCTTTATCAAAATACCACTACAATTAAAATTAAAGAACTCTAGCAAGTGTATTTTCTAGGCCTTCTCTGATATGTATAGATACTTGTCAACATGTATACTTTTCTACAGTGCCAGTACTAAAATTCTTTTACTTTGGAAAAAAAAATCCAAGTTTCTTTTACTTTGGTTACATATAGTAATTTTATAGTCTGTTCTTCATTTTTTGCTTGTGTTTACTGTAAATCAACTTTCCCTGAGTGAAGATTTTATGTATTTCCATAAAGAAGTAATAGTTTATAGAGAATAGTACTAATAACAAGAACATTATTCCTGGAGGTAACAAAAAGTATGTTTTCTTGAACTTGAAGATCTAAGAGATCATGTGCCTTAGCCAATTGTCACTGGCTTGCCTGGTTAAGCAATCAAAAAAACTGACTCTCTGTCCTATAGTAATAATCTTTTATAATCATACAATCCACAATGTTTGATCCCAGATGAAAGAAATCTCTTATTTTTCTACATGCATTTACTGATAATTGTGTCTTGGATTCATACATACAGATTTATGTGTGTTGCAAAATTTCAGCATTATCAGTGCAAACATTTAAATGCTTGTGTTTACAGTGCCTGTTTTTGAGATAATTACATTAGCCATCGAGTTATTTGTGTGTATCAAGTCAGCCCTGACTGGACTTAGATTTTGTTCCAGCTTTTGAATATTTAATCTAGAATTTACTAGTTTGTGTAAAGAATAAAACACAAAGTACTGAACTGAGATACTTCTGATTATCCCAATGTATAGCTTTCCTTTTGTTAAAAATAGCAGTAATTTTTACAGATTATTTTGGTAATTCTTTTTTTTTTTTTTGGTGCATTTATACTTCTCAGAGTAGCAGAGCCCGAAAGATTTGAAACAGAAATTTGCACTGGGAGTAACAAGTGAAATAAGAACAGTCCTGGGTCTGAAATAGTATAGAAAGGTTCATCCAAGAAAAATGCCAGTTTTGATGCATAATTTTTTATCACTGTTGCTCAAGTTGCATTGCAAATCTGGGTCTTGTGAAGATCACAAGTAACTGATGTCAAATCACACTTTGAAAAGAATTCTTGGCATGAAGCAAGAATTTCTTATTACCTTTGTTCAGAATAGCCAATGAATTATGTCATTCAAACTTGTTGCAGATAAGAGTGATAATTTGAGCTACTTTTGTATAACTAATAATAACTAGTTAACAAAGTCATGTGAAAATATTGGCGCTATGCTGGGATTTAGTAAACTTTATAGTAGTAATTTTTGTTTATGTGCTGAATTTAATTTTCATTTATGTACATTAATTTTATGGTGAGTAAAAAATTAAAACATACATATAAATCCCAAAAAAATAGGCTTGTATTCATAAAATATATTATAAAAATAATCTGTTACATACCCAATGCCCTAACACTTATTCAAAACTGAACAATGACTGGAATCTATCCAAATGCAGGCAAATGCTAAATACTGCCAGTATACTGCCAGTATAAAACCCGTCTCTCTTGCAAGTATTCGGTGTCCCTAAGGGAATAGTGACCTGTACATTGCCATCCATAATAGCTACTTTCCCAGGAATAGAGGGGAAGAGAATGTTTGTACAACCAACTTTGGTAAGTTGAGCTGCTTTTTCTTCTTATTTTACTGTGGTTTAGTGGCAATCAATGGACCCAGAGAAACTGTCTTGCTAATTGCAGTTTCAGAGACAGAGGCAGAGGAGTCAGAGCAAGTGTTAACTCTCTATTCATCCATTGAGCTACCTTACTGTCTAGTTGGCTTTTATATTGTCTTTTCTGACCAGCATTGAGTTTCTTCTTGTCCTTTTGATTTTGCTGTAACTTACAACTCTTTGTCAACATACTTGGAGTATCATTACTCAGCTCAGTTTGAAAGTGGTCCTTTCAAGCACTAAAATATAAGCCCTTGCCATAACTGTGCAAGAGCCAGGATAGTGTAGAGGAGACAAAGAAGAATAAGAGTCCAGGAAGTTTTAAATTAGGATTTTCCACGTCTCAAGCAAGGCCTACAAGACAAAAACACCCCCACGGTTCTTAGCAGAGGAGGATGTTTCTGATAGCAATCATCTGATTCAGACAAATTCTTAAATAAGGATAAGGATAAGCAACATAACCCATTAAATAAGTAGTCTTCCCCTTTGACACAAGTTCCACATTCTCTCCAGAGTTTATGACCATGGGAAAGGAAATACAAAAGTTCCTAGACTTTTATGGGACAGGCAGACAGAATCTGAGCTATTCCAGAGGAGCCTTATCTTCCTCCTCCATGTCACCATTCTGTCCTCTAGTTCATGAAGAGAAAGAGCTATTCAAAACATGTCTAGAAGGAGTCAAGAATTGAAGAAAATCCCATGCACTGTAAGAACACTGTGGGTGGGAAAGGCCATCTTTACAATGAGAAAATAGCAGGAAAAGATTTTTATGTCTTTAATCAATATATACAGCTGCATTCATTGATGGAGATGAATTGTAGGATTTTGATTAAGCAGGGTGAGAATCATTCACTGACGTCTCAACTTTTTTTTTCTCGTTATTTTTTTTCTAAAACCAGAGCACTCATGTATATTAGTAGGTAGAAAGAAAGCAGCAAAAAGTGATGTGAGAGGTAAGGCTCCCAGGAGAAGAGAACACAGCGTTGCACAGCAGATGTTAAGCCAGACTTACATAGACTTGCAGGCATAAAGGTTCCTTAGTGAGATCTGTAGCTGAAGGCACACCACCTCTAAAGGGGCAAGCTCATTCAGTAGAGAAAATGTGCAGCAGGCAGTGATAATGAAGGATGAATATGATGATGAAGACAATTTTACACCATGCTGTTTCTTTAGTGCTACATAATTTTTGTGAAGATTTGCTTTAACTCTCTGCTAGCTGTTCTTGTTTCTGATGCCCTCAGCAATGATTGGTAATATGCTGAATAGATACAAATAATGCACTCTGATTGGTTGGTGTGTTATGGAATAATGTTTACTGAATATTTAAATAACTATTATAAATTTTGCTGTGACGTTTTTGGTGTGCTTTCATTTTCTCTAGGCCAAATTAAAATGTACAGAACAAGACGAAAGGAACAGGGAGGGAATAAGGAGTGATTCTCTTGCAAGTGGTAGTTGCTTCCTATAAAAATCTACCACAAAGCACATTTGATGACAGTTGGACTGAATTTTCCAATTGGGCATCCTCTGAAAGGAAGGAAATTCGGTTGTCTGATCCAAGGCACAATAAGTAGGGCTGATGAGGAGGTTCACATGAACAGTGTACTATAGGTCTAAACTGAAACACGAATGCAGATATGCTCTGTGAAGAATAGCTTGGTAGTATTATAGAGACAGGTGAAAGTCCAAAGTAGGGGTCAGGTGGGAGGCAGAGATCTGAGCGTCAAGAGTTGGACAATTGAAGTTGCAGGCTGTGATTTCCTTACTCCTGATAAGGGCTTTGATCGTGTTCCTTGTTTCTCTCCACAGACATAACGCAGTCACAAATGAGCTTAGAAGTAGATTACTCCTGTCAGTGTGTGCTAGGTGTGATCTGAAAAGGCCTGCTAGATCTGGATTCTGGATTTGCACAGCACTTGTTTTCTGAATGATGCCAGGTTTACATGGAACTTAGGAGTTAATCTCTAGCATACAGGCACATCAGCTCTGGATTTGAACCAGAGCCTGCCATATACATGCTGTGAGCACAGTTCAAGCACTGCAGTACTCAGGGAATCAGGCACTTCGGTCTTTGGCAGCAGCAAGTTTTTATTGTGACTTAATTTTGGTTATTTCTGTGTGCTTATATCTCTTTCTTGAGAACAACAGAATTCAGAACTGGTGGTTATAATTAGGATTAAGGAGCTGTCCTGTTAAGCACTATACAAAATAAACTGAGGGACAGAGCTCTAAAGAACATAGTATAAGGCAGAAAAAAAAGAGAAGTGAAATACCGTATCTTGGTTCTGTAGTAGATCAAGGAAAATAATATTTTCTCATTAGTCTTATGGCACAGGACTCCATGTTGCTGCTTCTAATAGAACTGTTTACTTATAATTATTTGCAAAGTAGCCTATTTGTTTTCAAATATGCTTCATTCTTCTAACAACTTCTGGCCCTTCTTGTGCTGCCTTCATTAACAACAACTACAAAGTTTGCTTTCTCTGGCCAGATTGTGTAAAGTACTGAGTTCTGTTAACTCTACTGAATCAAGCCTTAGCTCCTTCCACGATCAAACCTTGTCTAAATGCAATATAAATTATTAGAATTAAAGACTGTAATACTGTGGTTGAATAATATTTCACTGACAAGTGAATCAAGTTACAATTGTAAAAGTAATTAGCAGTATAGAATTCCTAATCTTTCAGATGCTGATGTCCAGTCTGCACTAATGTAAATTCACAATCTGCTTTCTGAGATCACCTTATCCATCTCTTGTCATGTTATTATTTACTCTGTTTATTAATAAAGAAATTGTATTCTCATATATCTAACTTAAAGGTTGATAGGCATGGACTGTAGATAGTGGAAGGAGCTGCCAATCCGTTCTTGTAAGAAATGGAGAGCAGAGAATTACCAAGAGAAAATGTTTACTTAGATGCCCAAAAGGAGCATTTAGACACAACAGCTATATTAGCAGAGTTAATTGTTAAGCATGACCCAATTCCCTTCAGTCTAATTACACCAATTCCCAAATTCCTTGAAAAATCAACAGCTGAGTAATACACAGCTGGAAGAAGGGCCTCAAATGCAGCTGTCTTGCTCCTCTTAACAGAGGATTAAAAAGATTCAAGAGATCATTATGATAAACGGAAACCTTTTCCTCATGTAAACTGTGGGGAGAGTCTGCTTGCTCTCTGCTTTCTCATGAGTGTTGAGAGATAATGAGAACACATAAATCTTTTCTCCAAAACCATATGTAAGGCAAAACCTGGCTTGTTACTGAGCATAACAAGTTTGAAACTGAATGCCATATCATTCATAGTGCAGGAAATTCACTATTCCTCTAGTGATTCTAACTGAAAGCAGAACCTATTCTTTTGTCATATGAGAATAACTTTTTCTTTAGACATTTAAACTTTCTTTTTGAAGTTACCTCTTATGTTTCTCTTTCAAATGCTTCCTACAAATTTCATAACACTTTTTAAAAATGAAAAATACATTTGATTTTGTGGGGTTTTGTTTTTGTTTGTTTTTGTTTTTTGTTTTTGTTTTTTTTGTTGTTGTTTTTTTTTGTTAAATTCTTATTTCAAAAGTACCGTTTTTAACTGGCTTATATGAGATCTAAGACTAATATCTTTGAAAATACCTTTTGTGGACTGATCTGGATCGCATGTGTGTATATATATATATATATATATTTAAATTTGGTACCTGCCTTCTTTTTTTTGTTACATATTCATTCAGTATGTCTAATTCCTTTTCATTGATATTTTTTTATCTATAGAAATTTATATGAATATGAAAAAAAAAAGTACAATAATAATTCAAAAGATATTTGAAAAATGTGGAAATCTGTTTCCAGGAAAAAAGAAATCATTAATCTTCTATCTGTCAGCATTCTTTTGTTTTGAGGCTTCTCTTTTTGGAGTATAAATAGTATGCGCATTGTACATATATTCAGTACTGAAAGGGAACTGCTAGTGCTAGTTTACAAAGAACTGGATTTTACTCAGCAGGAGTTCTTATTAAGTCAAGGTACCAGTCAAAAAGTAACCTGGCCTTTAAAGCCAGTTAATCCTCAAATTTAGACATCTGTAGATGTGAGCTGAATATAGAAAAATCTGCCACAAGGTTGCATGTCACCTTTGTATGATGAGAACAATTTTCAATCCAAGCTGTCTCAGTTTGTCATCTAATTCATGTGACAGTATTTGGCAAGGAATTACAGCATCAGCTGACATGCAGAATGGATGCAACGCACATGGAGGTACTCCAAAGATGGAGTTGAAGTGTCCACGCTCCTTTATGTACCTGACAATAATCCCATGTAAGAATATACTACATGAGTCTTCACTCTTTTTTTCCCTGATCCTGCATTAGAATATGATAGGTTGCATTTAATGCTGAGAGTTTTTTTGAATCTGGCTCAGTACAGAAATAGGATACTCTGTGTCCTTTGGAAAGATTGGCAATCTGGCCTTTACGGTCTGGAATCCCATTGCCATTTCCTGGAAGATGTAGAGTTAAAAATGCACCATGTCCAGCATGATTTTACACCTTTCCTTACCTTACAAGTTTTCTTGTCTGGCCTGTTCTTGCCTTTTCGTGCATACTGTTTTACTATGATAGTGTACAACTCTCTTCTGGGATCCTTTCTACATGAGGATACAATGATGACGTAAAAAAAACCCCAAAAAGTTAATTTTTATTATATCCAAATAATGCTCAATTTTTAATGGAACTCTTCTGTGATTATGATATCTTATGTACTACTCTCTTAGAAACCAATTTATTTTAATTTGACTTTCGCTTAATAATGGAAAGGAAACCTACATGCTGGTTCTCTTTTAATTTGATGATTTAAAAAATCTAAAGCAAATATTTGTAGGATTTTCTTCTGTTGAGTTCAAAGAATGGACTTCAAACTTGTATGTAGAAGTCTGTATTTGTTTCAGTTGTGCAGAAGGGTGTAATTGTTTCACTTAAGTGCTGACTCCCATTGTACTCATTTAATCACATTTAAAGATCTAATATTTGTGTCTAAACTGTATTTCTCTGATCCACCCTGAACAAGGGGATAATGAGAATCTATACAATCTATGAGTACACCAGGAAATGAATCATGACTCAGAATCACAATTTTTCTAGTGTTTTCCCTTCCTGATGTGTGGGACTAGGGGACTACTCTACTGGTCTGTATGGAGCAGATTACTTGCTGTTGTTTAGATGGCAATGTGCTTTGGCTAGCAAGTATCAAAACCACACCCTCAAGCATGTCTATGGAGAGGGAGAGGAAAAAAATAATCAATATGCAATTTGGTGGACATATTACTAATAAGCTTATTAATGAAACTTAATACTCTGCTTATAAAGGCTAAAAAATTGTCTGTAAACTGTGGTTCCTTACAAATAGCAACAGAACCTGTCTTTGAACTGTTATTCCAGTGATTCAATATTCCAATCAAGGTATTCTTTTGAAAACAAAGAACACAGCTCAAACATGAACAACATTTCTTTTGAAATTACTTTTTCATGCCTATGAGCTGAATGTATTGAATATGGTATCTTATCATCTAGTATGTCGTGTCAATTCCAGTTCTGAACAAAACATTACTTTCTGTGTAATTAAATTGAACTAACACCTTCTTACATCTCCTTAAGCTTTCTCCTATTTCCGTATCTCCTTATCTTAAAATTCTTCTTATCTCCATAAGCACAGTCAATAAAAAGTCATAGCAATGTATTGTTTCTCCAATAGTACAAGGAAAAAAAAGTATTCCAGAACTAAAGTAGTAAAAGAGTACATTCTGTCAAAGACGACCTTCATTTTTTTGACAGCTTTTTGCTGCCAACCCAAGCTGAGCACCAGGTTTAAAAATGTCCCAGATTACTCTCTGTATTCAAAGACCAAATTTTCAAATGAAGTAAAATTAGATAGTCCTTTTATTTGCTTTGCTGCATGCTGAAAATCATTAAGCCACTGTGAATGTCTTCAGAAATATACCTGCCTTGGTGCCTGTCACATTGTATTCAATGTGAAAAGTATGATTGATATAGAAAAATAAACACATTAAAAGAAAACAGTTCATTTTCAGGTGCTGGACTTTATTAAAAGCTTACGCTAATGGTGACCTATAAAGATTTAGCAAAATATATATTGGCACAGATAGAAAACTTTCCATTCTATTAATAAATATGCTGCAACTACAGCTGAGGTCTGTGTGAGTTACGTGATTTTATAGGCAGAGCTGGACCTTTCTAAACACATTACAATATAAAATAGAAGGTCAATAGTAAGATTTTATCTTCTAGATAAGTATAATTGTTCCTATGGGAAGTAATGGTCATGCTTTAGAACTCCAAGCATATATTTAAACAGGTTTATCTTTTTTTCAGATCTAGACCTGCGTATGTTACTTTGCAACAGAAAGCAAGCTGGTTGATTTGCATGGGAGGAAAATGCAATTCTTTTCCTTTTACAGCAAACTCTGGTTTATATGACTAGTATTACCCCAAATGAATATCAGAGTTAGTGAGGTCAAGATCACTTTCTATGCAGTATGCACACACGCAAATATGCAGATATTGCCAGATACATTTTTGAAAATGCCAAGGAAGTACTAATTGAGAGCTGATTACCCATTGCATGTGTCAGAGCTGGTGAACTGAGCAGCAAGCGTTATAATACCATATTCTGGGGGTTTTAATTACCCAAATAAATATTGACACAAGGTGATAATCAGTCCCTTCTTCCAGTGATTAAACACGATTGGACTCATATCTTCTGATTTGGTTGTAATAAAATGCAAAACTAGTCTGAACTAAAAGAAAAACTCAGGATCTAATTAACTGCCAATTTTTAGTAAAGCTTCATTAGTTCTAGTCAGTAGAATCTTTTATTGATTTTGTGAGGGCTGAGAAAGGAACTTTGTCACATCCATCAGAGTTAACATGGAGAAAGAAAGATTATTATCTCTTTGGATTCAGTTTGCTTTTGGCTTTTGCTCTTGTTTCCCAAACCTTTGTTTGAAGCTCAGATGGAAGAAGAGAACTGAAATAACTGAACAAAGGGAGGCCCATATTAAATAGAGAGAAGTATCTGGTTGCCAATATTCTTGTGAGTTTGATTCTTGTAGGTCATGAAAGCATAACTGGACATCTGAGCTGTTACTCCCGCAGAAGGGATACTAGTTCTGATTTTTCTTTGCATTCTTCTGATGGGGAGAGGCTCTCAGAAGAGATAACAGGTTCTGTTCCAGCTCTTCAGAGAGCCCATAGGCACACAAGGCTCGTGGCATGGAGGCTTGCATCTCACTATTTCTCTTTGACAGTATGCATACTCCCGATGGAAATATTTTAATGTAAAAACACCCTTGCTTCTTGAGGCTTTCTTTTAAGGAGCCTTTTTATATTGTGAAAAAAAATAGCTTTTACATTATAAAAAGCACCTAAACTAACAGTCCACTTTAACTTGCCTAATACTGTTTTATTATACTCATGAGGGCATGTCACTATGCAGAGTAGTTTGCACATTCTCAGCATCCACAGCGTTTTCTTCAAAGCATCATCTTTGTGGTCGAGAAATGAAATGAATAATGTAACAGCCCTCTCCTTAGCTTTCATGCCTGAGACACATTTGTATACACATACTGAATGGTTATGTGATCTGAGGCAAAATTTTCAATCAGAGGATACGTATAGATTATTTCTAATACTGATTCAAATTGGTGATAGAAAGAAAAATTTAAATTAACCTAAAAGGGGAGAGAACGGCAAAAGAATGACTGAAGAGAAAGAGATGATCATAATATAAAACCTATTTATATTTCCATTTTAAAAAGTATGATAAAACAAAAAACATTTTGCTACTGCATACATTTTCTCACCAAAGTATGCTATTCTGAAACATCAGTAAAAAGTATTTTTGTAGGATTGTTGCTTTCTTATTGTGATCGACTAATTTTAGCAAGAAATAGTTTTGTGCGTTCACTTATTTAACATAACAAATTCTGTACTAAGTTCTCATGCTTTTGGCATTCCAGGCATGGAAACATAAGTCCTGAAACTGTTTGGAGACTGAATGGCACAGAGATTATTAATTGTGCACAAGCACCTTCATTTAGACAATAGAGTAATAAATCTTCAGGTTTTCTTGCCCATTTCCTAGCAAACAGAGGCTTTGAATAATGTCTCCAGTAAAGTTATTTTTGTTGCTTCTATTCACACACATATGCATTTCTGTTTGAAATGTACCTTTATTTTAAAAATGCAGAAGCTGTTTTTTGAAACCAAGATAGTAACTTTCTCTATATATAAGTATAATGAAATGTATGGAAATGTTAACGCTTAATTACCATACTGTATTGAAATGCAACTTATGGTATTTTTCTGTTGTTTTATTCCATTTGGTTAAAAATCGTGGAGCTTTACAAGAATTGAATATTTTTTTTACACACTATTGGATCTGGCTTGGTTTCTTTATTTGATAATGCTTGTGTATTCTCACGATTGATTCTGTGCATATTCATTTAGTTGTTTTCTGCCTAAGAGATTGTTTATGCAAATGTTCATTGAAAGTGAGCATAAAAAAGTAAATTATTGTGATTGACCAAAATTTGTTCAAAAGACAAGACACTGATGAAAGAACAAGTAGTCAGAAAACTACAGTAGAAATATTTTCCAAATAAAATAACTTCACCAATGTCACTGAGTGGGAAGCTTGATGGGATTTTGAATTCCTAGATGGTCCTTTTGTTTACATGGCAGACTTATAGCTAAGGTTCTAATATAGTGCCTGGTAGTTTTATTTCATGAGATATAAAGTAAATAATCTGAGTGTAGTGTGTACAGTTATTCAGACTAACATAGGAATAATAGGATAAGCATTAACTGGCAGAAGACCTTCTTGCCTTTTTCAGATTTAGATATCTAGGAAAATATGGTTAAAAAATATTACTTCATATCTGACTCATAAGAACGAGCTTTTAACTTAGTTTCTCTATTATATAAAATATGCTGAATAATTCTGCTAAACAGGGTGTTTTTCTGTGCATGAAAACTATGAGAATGTCTTGCAGAATTCAAGACTGGTGCAAAAGAGGTGTCTTTTCATAGGTGAGATAAACAATGTAAGAAAATGAACATTAGTATATTCAGAAGTAATACCTATTTTTATTTACTCTGACAGAGACAAAATAACTTCTGTGAGTTCCATACTAGCATTTTCAATACAGAAGATGGCAGTGATTCCATGCTGGCTCTATGAATCATGAACCCTTTCTATTTCTATCTGTGAGCACGAAATAGTTGTGAACCTGCTTTCAGTTACATTTGCAAATGCATTTTACTGGATGAAGGTAAATATTGAAAGATTTTTTTTTAAAGTCTAATTCAAGGGAATTTATTTGTTCATATCTCATCATCTTAACATTAAACAGCAATAACTAGAACCTGTAATATCTGATAACAGCACACATTAAATAAGACTGATATGATGTACTGCAAACTTACTTTCATCCCTTAAATAGTAATAAAAGGAAATAGGGAAAAACTCTTTCCTTGTAAATTTCTCACATACTTTTATATGTCACTTTGCAGGAGGCCACTTGTTTGGAAAGTCTACCAAAACCAAGTTTTTGTGATTCGGTTAAATCCAAACATAAATTTCTCAAGTCACTTCTACTTTTTACGGTGACATATTTTTGCACACTGAAAAGATTTATATGAAAAAGCTTAATAAGATTTTTCCTATTGAAGAAAGAAGTTAGTAAAACTAAAATAAAGCCAGGAGAGATCAAAAGAATAGTGAAGACGAAACAGCCCATTTGAGAATTAGGTTTATACTTGCTTTGTTCTTCTCTTACTTTATCCAACTCCCTATCAAAAAAAACAATAACAAAAAAACAAACAAATGAACAAGCAAGCAAAAACCCCACAACCCAATCCTAAAACTACTACCTATTTATAGGATTTATAGGCACATAGAAAATAGCTCAATTCAAACCTAGTTCTTCTGCCTTGAATTCTTTGGTTTTCCTTACCAAACTTCCGTTTCTTCACTGACTAGAACCTCTAAAATTCAGTTAAAAATATACCGGACAGATAAAGGCACTAGAGGGAGACATGAGCACGTTGACTTAGTCAGTGCATTAACATAATAATGTTTAAGTCTTGTGAGAAAAGAAACATTAGTTCTGAAGGAAGGCTTTAGATACCAACACTGTAAGGGTTTCATGTATGATCAGTAATAATTTTTAGATCACTAATGAGTATTACAGATCTCAAAATGTAAATCAAGTTGCTTACTACCAAGTGAAGTTTCCACTAACATACCAGCAGTTAGAAATATTCTTTCAAATATACTACAATACACTAGTTGCAAACTTTAGCACAAAAGTACAGGGTAAAGAGAACGTGTTCTATGGTCCTGTGCTAGCTCTCCTCTTTAGTTCTGCCTGTATATCTTTTTTCTGTATGCAAAGTTTTATCTGGTCTAGGCATTATTTGAGAAGAGATACAGACTGATGCCAGACAAATATGTGACATTGTGTTAGAGATTTTATCATGGATGAAAACTTTTTATTTTCATTTGCAGAGTATTTTAGAAGTGAAAGATACAGACTTTCCTGTAGGTTTATGGCTTAATATAAAATGTCACCACATGTTTTTATTTTTATAACCTCACTTGGTAAAGTATAATAAATACATTGTATTATTATTGTAATTACAATTATTCTTAGTTACTTGAGTTACACTTTATGTCCAGCCCTCTAACCTACTGATGTTTTAGACACATGGAATATGCACAGTTTGTAAAAATCTAAGCTTTAGCTGGTAAAGCAATCAGTTAAGGTCCAGACATTTTGTGACCTGTAATGGGATATTGAAAGATCCATACAATTTGTTTGTGCAAGCCCTCTGTATAAAATCAGAATGTTTGCCCAAAGATATGCTCAAATCAGATAATCTTCTCAGCCGCATTCAGCTGTTTGAGAATAAAATACTGTTTTCTACTGCTTTGTCTGCTTTCTCTAATTCCATCAGCAACATTGATTTGTGCATGTAGAATATGGTTCAGATGAAGTCTTTTAAAAACATAATATGTTTATTTGACATCTGTAATACTTTCTACTGTAGTCATTTGGGTGTTTTTTCAGGGTAACAAAATTATATTTTTCTGGTATACTAACCATGTTAAATTTTTATATAAATCGGTGTTGGTAGGTAGTACTGCCCAACAAAACAATAAGGTTTGGGAACTATGCACTTTAAAGAGAAATTTAACTTTTACTAATAGCTCTGTGTCCAGCTTTGGAATTTTTAAATGGTCTCTCAGAGAAGATTATCATAATACTTACAGCTTCATTTCCAATCAAGCAATTTTTGTGTTCTCTTTTCTGTATGTACAGTATCATAATGTTAAGTTGGTGGTTGATAATTCCCTACAAAAGGTGTTTCTAATTATTCAATTGGAAAGCAAGTATGAGAACTATGAAAAAAGTCTCAGAATGCAATAAAACAATTCAAAAGGCATTAAAAAATGTCAGCCCAGTAGAATAAAAAACTAAAAGCATATTCTATTTTATTAGAGCCAGAGTCTACGTGCCTGAGGAAAAGCATCATATAAATAAGCTTTTTCATAATTAAGTATATTCCTGTTGTTGACTGTAAAACAGTAACTTATAAGAGCATGATACTTTCATGGTCTTAGCACAAAGGAGGTTTTCCAAATAATCTGCTCTTAGAACCCAGAATACTTTTGTCAGAAGAAATAGAAATATAAGTAAAAATAATTATTGTATATAAAATATTAACTAGATTATGCATTTTGTTTTCAGTATCCTGGATGAACTGGGATTTATGATTAGTCATGCATTCATCCAGTATCCGTATGACCATTTAATTATTTAGGATTTTTGACATCAGCAACAGGAGACCCTGAGAACCTTTGTGCCTTCAGTAAACATGCAGCCAGGCTTCTGAGCTAAGGAACTGCTTGGCATTATACAGAATGCCGGCTTGAACCTGTTGCTCCCATCCAGATGAGTTTTCTAGTTTTCTGGTTTGGGGAGTCCTTCATACTTTCTACTTTGTAAAAAAGGCCTTCCTAAACAGATGACCACCATCAGAAAACAAGATTCAGGATGTTTTTGGCAAAAACCGCATCTGATGGGAAGTAGTTACTACCAGTCAGGCCAGTTAAACTAAACCTTACTCTTTGCTACCTTTCATTACCAAATATTTATCATCTTCCCATGATTTTTTCCTATGTTCTTAATTCATATTATGCATTACATGAGGAGCTCAAACTCTAGTTCAGTGTTCAGAATTTAACCTCCATGCATTTCCATTAAACCTTGTACCTTATGCCTTCCATACCATAAATTCAATTACCTGTATTTTCGTATCCAACTACCATAAAAAGCATCTCAGGTAACACTAGATTACATCTTGGCAATAATAGACACCTATATAACAGATACACAATAATCATTATGGTAAAAATGCACTGTGCTCAGTGGAAACAACTTCTATATCTTTGAAAGAAAATATCCTTCATCTTTGAAAGTGTGCATTTGCTGTCAATCTAATGCTGTAAGATGAAGGCTCTCCAAGAGCATGGCTGGGTGGCTAGAGTTTTTCATTCGTTCTTTTCTAATGAGGCATGAAAAAATGTAAAGCTTCTTTAACAAATACATTTCGATTAAAAAAAAATTAAATTGTTTTGCTGTGCTTTCTGAACTAAAAGCAACTTCTATAGTGTTAACAATTCTCCCAGTGTCAGTCTTTGCACTAAGTACAGTGTACTAGGATTTTAGTATTTTCACTAGGAGGTGGATTTACACAGACACCTTATAAAGACACTAAGACAAATATCTGCAGTTGGTTTCTGCAATTATGATTACAGCAGGCACTACCATGATGTGCGTCTCACTAACCTGCACTGTCGGCTCTGGGAAATTGTAATAGTATTGCAAATATTTTGCCTAAATGCCTCTGAGCACTCACTGGATATTCAGGTGACTTGAATTTACTCTATGGTTAACTATTTATACCTAATGTATTGCTTTATTGTAACTTGATTAAAAAATGCTTCATAGTAATTGCGTATTACAAGCTTGCTTTCTTCCTGAAGTGTAAGCTATTTATCATTTTAAAATACCATTTAACTGGTTCTGGGAGCCTTTTACAAAGATAGGCTATTGATTTTGGTGTAATTCACACTATTTATTTAACACAGTGGCCCTATAAACTCAGGAAATGTCAGAAAAACTTGATGCTTAATTTGCCTTATAGTATAGCTCTATGTAAGGTCAACTAAATGTCACAGAGACTGTCCCAATTAGGTAAACTCTTGGAGGGATTACATGCATATTCCAGTCACTTATTAGCCAGAAGAAAATCACTTTGAAGTTTGATAGCCATAATCTGAAGACAAGCTAAATACAAGCTCTTCTGTATCTCTGACATGTTGGTAGATTAGACTTACTAAAACACTTTATAGATTTATAGGGCCATTTTGGAACAGCTGTTTTAAATGCAGCTACTAATCAGCTTGGAGTGGCCTAAGCTGTTATTTGGGCAATTTAGTTTTTTTGAAAACTAGTTAAAAAAATCAAGCTATGTATCACATGCAGAGAATTGCATTAATAAAGCTAAGTATAACAAAAAAGTGCTTCAAGTGCATAAAGGGAGTATAATAGTTAAAAATTATTCAAATCAAAACCTTCACTGAAGTTTATGCTTTCTGATGCAGAGCTTTCATAATTTTATGTCAAGGTAGTAAATCCGCAGTAACTTTCTAGAAGGCAAAATAAATGAAGGCTGTGTTAAGGGACATTTCTCTTTATAGAATTGGAATTTCCATGAACAAAATCCTCTCATCTTTAAAATTAACGTTTAAATATTTTCTAGCTAAGAAATACCATAAGTTGAAATGTCATTTTATGACAATAAACAATCACAAACCAAGTATTCAGCTTTTGGATTTGTAATTGGTTAATTAATATAGCACACTCTTGACTCATAATTGCCATCTTTGAGAACATTAAACCAAAGTTTAGACTTTCAAAATTACGAATTCATCTTAAAAACATCTCGTGATATGCTTTTTATAGCTGATAATTTTTAACTTTTTAAAATCATGGTTTAGCAATATAATAATAACTATGAAGGTTCAAAATACCATTTAATTTTTAAAGAGAGATTTTATCATTTTTCTTATTTCTGTTTAGAGATATTTGTAATAAAACCATTAAACTTCTTTAAAGCTCCATAGTGAAAAACAAAAAAGACAAATGTCCTTTCTCAAAGTACTTACAATTAAAGTAAATGGAACAAAAATCAGCATGAGGAAAAATACTTAGCTGTTGTTTTCAGGGGATAAATTAAACAAATCAGCAAGTTACACAATTCCATGCTTCCCATTTTATTCTTAGCAAAAATGACCATGCACAGAGTACAAAACTGTTAAGGCTTCACTTCAGTAAAAGAAAACGGAATCATCCTAGAAATAATAAAGAAATTGCTTAAAGATAGATAAAAGCTTTTGTCCCTACTGCCTTTTCAGGAGTCCTTATGAAAATTTGTAACACATTGGATTTAAATGTCATGAGCTTGTGTTCATGTCATGCAGCCAAATGTAACAGGTCACGCATTTGTTTGAGTACCAGAAAAATTAAATATCAAACAGAAAACTGATAGTCAAGCCCAGTTCAATTGCTGAGTCACAGGGCACTTCCGTGACTGCACCAGAGTTATATAGCAAACGAAATTTATTTAAAAATATGAAGGATAAAGTACTAGATCAGATCATATATGTATATTTTAGTGGCGTCCTAAAGGGACACTATTGAAAAGAGTGACTGATAAGGATAGTTTCATCTGAAGCTATCAACGGCTGTCAAGGTCTGTTGCTTAATTTTCTCTGAAAATTTGGTTTTCTTTGATTTTGGTGATGAGTGATTTGTGACACTGTTTCTGTAGTCAAGCCAGAAGTTAGACAAAAGGACATTATTATAACATTCAAAAATAATATTTGCTATCTTGTCTGACGTCATTGGCCTTCTGTGATGCCAGTTTAGCTTACTGAGCCAGAAGAGACTTGTCTATTTAAAGTATTTAAAGTGTCATTATTCCAGACAGACAAAAGAGCATTATTTTATCTAGAAATTCTGCTGGAAATTCATACTGACAGGGAGAAGCCATTAGCAATAGTCTAGCTATGAATATGCTTGGCCTTCTCATTGAAAAAGAAGGTAGAGGAGAATATTTACACAGCCATGTAGTACTTTTGTTTCTCAACAAAGAAAATACTCTTGTCCAGAAAAAAGTGTGAAGCTAGAACATGAGGCAGAATGTTTAAAGTAATTGGGAATAGGATCTGGTGCTGGTAAAAAGTAGGTTTTTTCTCCACTGACGGTAGTTATTTTTACATTTACACTTCAATACATTGTTTCTAGATGTCCTAGAAATGTTTTGTATGTCATATACTTTGCATGTTTCATAGCTTATCACTTGTCATGTGTTAAATTGAAAAATTAGTTGATCATACTTCCAGTTCTTTCCTTGTTTAAGATTTGACATTGCTTTAAAATGTGAGAAATATCATCCAGACAGTATAATTCATTCATATTTTGTTTTTGACCCCTGAAGAAACAGTTTCTGGAATTCATAGATTCATGTAGTCCCTTATATTTCAAGTTCGCCTTTAAAGTTTCTGTCACCTGGAGTTCCTCCCCTGGCTCTTTGCCTCTAACTCTGGCACTAAAACCATGTCAAATCAAGGATAACCAACACATTTAAACATTTTTATCTACCAATTTAGTCAAGAAGTGTTATCGTAAGAATTTTGCTGGATTCTTTGTAGCAGTTGAGCGAACAGAGGGATTGTTTTTTCATCTGTTTTTTTGGAAGGGATAATTCTTTTAATAATGCAAGAAGTATGTTCTATTTTCGGTTACGTTTTTCTGAGTCAAGAGCTACTCCATTGTTTCAGTCAATGGGATTTAATCCAATGAGAAGACTACATTAAATGTATTTTTAATTCCTTCTGAATTAAACACCTTACAGTGTTGTTTCATGTGCTTTCATGTCTGTCAAACGTTTTGTGAAAAAAGTATGGAAGGAATAAACTAGGATATAAATTTATCCATTTAGAGTTCTGCTTTGTGGCATATTGACTTGAAAGCTAGATTATCCAGTGTGCTACAGAAAATGTCTCCAGAACCTTGCAAGATGAGGTAACACTTAGCATTTTTGAGGAAAGAAAATCACACAGATCGCCGAAATGTAAATTATTAGATTTAAGGAATCACAGCTAAAATCTAATGAAGGCTGTAGTTGATAACATGATTGCAGTTTCTGTACCCCAAACATTTTAAATTACACTACAGGAGGAAGATTATATTTGTTTGTTTGTTTTTCATTTGCACTAGTGAAAATATTTTTGCCAGTGAATGAGTCTGTGTTTTAGAAACTTTGCCACCAGGCGTGGATTTCTTTGGTTTTATTTTTTTTTTATTTTCACTACAGATTTCTTGCATGTTACTTTTTTTACCATCCTTAAAGTTCACGATAATTATACATTCTTCTGTATAATTCTATGCAAAGATGCTGAGAATCTTTGACAGTCTTTCTTGACTGATACCATTTTTTCTGTGTTGATTTTATCTACAGCATCTGCTATTCATTATGAGACTGACCAAGTGTCTAATAGAACCTTACTGACTTTGATGGATCATGAGTTTTGTATTGTCGAATAGGAACAAATGCTCTAATTCCTAAATTCCCTGAAGCATTTATGTTTTAAAATTTGATGGCTCACAACATTAACAGCAAGAAATCTTTATCTGGTAATTTCTGTTAACTTCTTAGAAGGCTGATCTGAAAATTGTAGATGTAGAAGCTTAGCTCCTAGCATAAATAAAATGTCTTTAAGAATAAGAATTGGAGGCATTTCAGTGAAAACTCATCACTCATGCAGCATTAAATAAACAACCATGCAAAATAGTAAGTTTTATGTTCTCTTTCTGTATTTCTTTTTTTTTTCAATTAATCAAAAAGTCAGATTGGTAGACTGGTATCTGACAAAAATGTTGCAAAACTTGTTTTGCACTGCTATTCCCCAAATCCCTGTTATTTGGGGCTAGAGGACCATTCACATTTTCAGAAATTAAGTGAAGGCAAATAGTTGTTTCAAATTCTTATGACCTTAGCCAATAAACACATTTCATCACTATGGTTGCAAAAAACAAATACCCACTATTGCACTGTGTTTCATAGGTGCATAAAAATTAGTTGACATGGAAGGATTTGTTCTCTGGCACTAGGTCAAAACCTGAATTCTTGAGGGAGAAAGTGTGAGTGAAAGTAGGGCAGTATGATTAGATGAAGTCTCGGGTATAATGTTTTGTTCTTAATGTGGGTTTATATTTGATCAGTTTTGATGCCTTCTTTCAAGAAAAAATGTCTTCTCAGAGCCCTACTTTGAGTAAATGAACAGTGCTTGTACAATGACAGATGAACTGTTTCATGACATCTTTTCCAACTGCCTTAATCATTACATTCTTTGTGTACTTGGCCCCTAGAGGGGAAAAAAGCATGTAAGGTAGAGCAAAAAGTCCTGATGTGGAATCCTTGTGGGGGACAAGAGAATTAAATACTTACAGGGGATGGTAAAGGGCAGGAATTAATCTGAGTGTTTGAAAAACATTGCAGTAGAAATGTCAATGTTGCAAAGTCAGGAATTTTAAGATTATTATTTAGGGCCTTGTGCAACTTTAGTGGAGCTGCACGTAAGTTATGATACAGAGAAATGCTAGCTTTTCTAGAAAAAAAAAAAAGTCCAAATAATGTTCAGTACACAAATACACAGTATTTGTTTAAATTCCATCGTTTAAAGTGGTTCGGAGCTTTATTTGCCAGCTTTGGCCAAACCCCTTTTGAGGAAAGCAGACTATGTTTCTCCACAGACTTTCAGAATATTTATTCCTTATAATAGTTTTGGGTACAGACTTTGCGCGCACATTTTGCCAAGATTTCCCAGTTTCCAATGCAGATAGAACATGGACTTTCCCACCCCGGAAGGACTTAGAAAAAATTTAGTAAGACAGAAGAGACAGCACTGATCTGTTCACACATGACTAGCCATTTTTTATCCTCTTACCTTTCTTTTCCCATACTTGTTCCTCCCTGAACCACCTAAACCCCTCCCTTTGCTCCATCTTCTTTCTCTGAACATCTTGTAAAATTCCTGTGCAATCCCAAAACACTCTTTCCCTGCATCCCATAGCATGTCGCAGGACAATGGGTCTGTGGCTGTACCTGGACAGCCCTGGGAAGGGCCCAGAGAAATTGTCTGCTCCTTTGAAGTTCTTAATCTGGCTTCCGTTGTGCCACTGTACCCGTCTGCTCCTCCAGGGCTAGTGGGGATGGGCTGTTAATGGGTTGATGACTCCTGTGATGGGCCTTTGTCTCCCTGGGCTCCTTTGTGAGTGTTCAGGTGGCTTTTACCACATGGCCCAACTGAGTCCAACACAGATGTTGTTAGTCCTGTTCATGTCCACACTCTACCTTTAAACCTTTCCGAACTGTTTCTGCAGACAGAAAGCATTTGTCTAGCGATGGATGGCTGTGGCAAAAATGTAAATAATGCTTCAGATATTTTCTAGCAGGATTAGGCAAATCTCAAGTATATCAGTGTAGATATGTGCCACGGGCAATCTAGAGGTTCCTAGAGACTCTGCTAGCTTGATCACAAATGAAGAATTCCAGTCTTGGGCACCTTCCTTGGTACAGTCCTCATCCATGTCTGAGCAAAATAGTGTAGAAGTACCTACAGTGACTGATACTTTTACTGTCTCTCTTTCGGGATATCATACTTCAGGACAACTGATATTTTAGGAAATTGATTTTGTATTATTTTAATAAACCAGTATTTTCCAGAGGTTGTAGTCTTTTAAACACTTTTAGAGCCATTTAATTATGCTTGAGGCAAGAGGTTTAAATCCCTATATTTTTAAAACTAATACTGTTGGTGTTTTTTGTTTGTTTTTGTTTTTTTCAGAAAGGCTAAGCAGACATTTAGATGACACATTAAATTTATTTTTTAGCTGCTGGAGTAATCTTCTGTGAACATCTGATTCTTCTTCCACCTACTGAGAATTACTATTTCTGTGGATGTTTGTTAGCCCTCACCTTTACCTAGTAGGATTTTATGTCTACATAAAATGAAAGTTTAGACTCTTTAGTGAAAGGTGTGTCCTTCACATTTGAAAATTGGTTATTTTCTATACAAATATAGTTTGAACAAGGGTGTACTAGATGAAAATTGAAATAAGAGGCTGAATAAGCTGTATAATGAGCATGAAATACTAAATTCAAATAATGTAAGTTTAATGAAGGCATGCTATGAGAAACAGAGTGCATAATGCATGCAGAATGAGTAATGGCCTCCAGGATGTGTAAATTTTCTTATAAAATTATGTTTCTGCACTCAACAGGGCCAGAGCTATGGTGTTCAAAAGGTGTAATTCTCATTTTCAACACCAAGATAAAAACTGCATAACAGCCCAATTCTAGAAAGAAGACATGAAGATATTCCTACCAATTTGTGGCACAGGAGACTATGGCAAATATAGTCCTTCTTCCCTGTTAAGTTATGTCTTTACATATAAAAGACAAAGTCACTGCTCAACCTGCACCACAGCGGCTTCATGTTCTTCTATTTTCACATCAACTCTGCTGAGAACTGTACCAGAAAATATGCAGAGTAGTCTACAAAGCTTAGTCAATATACTAATTTTTCTCCTCACTTTAATAATTTACAAAGAGGAAAGATGTAGGTTACGATATCCATTTTAGCACTGCATAACACTTGCAGGAATACGGAGGGACATGGGGAGGCTTAGCATTAGAATAGTGGTTTGTGATAGCAGGGCAGAATATAGATGATCAAGTGGAAGATAACTGATTAGCTCATGGAATCCTATAGAAAAAATGCAGAGTATTTAAACCACTACTAAGCAATGACTGCAAATCACAGATTATTTCATGACTGCTCTAGATTATGCTTTTATTGTTGGTGACACCCAAACGGATATCAAATCTGTAAGAAATCAAGTGTTTTATCTCAATTTACTCTTTTAGGAATGTAAACATTTCCCTATTTCTATATTGAAAGACATTAGCATAGGAGTTTGATTTTTATTTTAAATATAGCCAAGGTAACTGTGAGGAATATAAGAACATTAAGTTAATTTTTCAGTTGGAGTGGCGTGGCATGTGTAAACAGGCATAAACTTCTCTTGAATCCCTTAAGCTAAAGGGATTGACTCTAAGAATGAAAGCGGTATTAATCTCAATGCCTCTTCTGTTTTAATTTTTCTTTAGCAAACCAAAAGAATTCCAATTAGTTCCAAACCTTGTGAATTAGTTTCAGTTAAGACTAACCTTTTTTCATGTGGGAAACTGCGATGTGCATTTAAATTTATCAGTGAACGTCAAAGGTCTAACGAACTGCTGTCTGTCATCTCTGTTAATCCTGTTTTGCTGTTGATGTTAAAGTGTAATTGAGAGAATGATGTTTCCCCTGTTCTTACATTCTCCTCTGGGTATCTGGCTTTAGTTATTGTCTGTGGCCTGATACAAATACCTGTACCTAAAATGCAATCTACTCTGATATAATTTTTTTCTAGAAGGAGCCAGAGTATAAAACAGAAGTAAGGCAAATTCTAACAAGAAACTTGCTGATTTATTGGTAAGATAATTACAAATCTGTTTCTGTGTGAGCAGATCTGTAGTAGGACTAATCCATCAAGCGTTTTAGTAGAAGTGGGAGATTATAGGGTCTGCAGATGGATTTCCGCTAATCTGTAATTTATCAGAAAAACAACCCCAGTTTTGTGAATTCCCCCGTGGCACAAGCTAGTCCATCTTTCAAGGCATGAAAGCAGTGAGAGGGAAGCAAAGTCATATTGCTGCCACACCTGGATTTGCTGTTTGGCTTTTAAGGGTGAGTAGTATAGTAGCCTTTCAAAAAGGGCATTTTTCTTGAACTTCAAGGGAGCCTAGGAGATCTCTGTCTTTCTGAAGTACAGGAACTCATGGATTGCATCAGATGCTTCAACTAAATGCAGTTATAAATGAATATTTAGCTTTGTTTTGTCAGAAACCTATAAAGATAAAAGGTAATGTTGATATGGAAGAACCTGTAAAACACTACCCAGATACCAACCACTGTAGCCCTGGTAAAGCACTCAGAAGAACCAAGAGTGTCAATTGGTCAATTCTTGCATACTTTACACATGAAGGCATATAATTTGGGGTTTAATAGACACAGAATGAAAATGTTGCTATTTGTCTTCTATAAATGCATTAAAGTAAGCCTATTTGCAAACAACTTAATTTTGCTTTATTTATACGATTGTAAAGGTTAGCAGTCAAAGCAGTTAATTGCTTTTATGTTTTTGGTTCTTTGCCACTTTAAAAAATCACTTAAAATTGTTTCTTCCCGAAAATAAAGTTTTGTGATTAAAATTTTGTGGTCTGAAGAGATAAGGGAAAGCAACACAAAGTTTTTACTATTCATAAGGAGTCTCTGATGATAAAGCAATATGCTCCTTATCTATTGATTTAAGAGATCAAATGAGGTATTCGAGTTACATTTCTGTTTTGGTTAAGTAAGGTCGAATAACCTTCACCTCTGTACTCTCACCTTACAAATTTTGAATGATTGTGATAAATTGGTTGTTGATAGGGATCAGTCTTACTGAAACTATGGCTTGAAAACCTTCAGAATAAATGTAGATTTGTCAGCACTGTTTACTACAAGTGCAGGTGTAAAGATTGTCCCAAAATTTAGGCAAATATTCCTCCACTCAATAGAATACAAAACTTAACAATTTGAGGTAAATTTCTTGTCATTATTGCAAATTAGATGGAAAATTATTATTTTTATTTTTATCAAACACCTATTCATAGCTCTGTCCAGCAAATACTGTTGTACATGAGCATTGCTTGAATTCATTTGACTCATCAGAATAAGATTAAGACTTTGAAATTTTTCCAAAACAGGATTTCTGTGCTGTAGTGTTGTGGTTTGTACTATTTCTGCTTTAGTTGTCCATTCATTATTTTATTATAAAAACAACATTATCTAGCAGTTTTTCCTTGAGAAATTTGAAGTCTTAAAGTGCTCAGTGGGAAGAATACACTTAGACCTACAGTATCAGTAAAATTAGCATTTAATTATTTGTGTGTGAGGAATCCAGCTGACCGTGCTGTTCAAAAGTGCTGGTAAACTCATGCCTACATTCAGCAAAGTTCAGATCTTACTTTGATTAGCATATTGAAAAAAGGATTTTAAGGATCAAGTGTATGAAAAACACACCAGACATAGTATAGAAAATTAAATCTGCTCACAATTCATGCATCCATCAGAATTAATTATCTTGTAAAATCCTGCAAGCAATGAATATTTACGTGAACAATATGAAGCAAAGTCATGCATCTGGTTTAGAATGTGTCTGGAATTGAATGAGAACTGGAAAAAATCAGTCATCTTAGTGAGAAAGTCTGGCACAGTATTTTTCAAACTATATAGCACTTTGTTATGTTAGACCTTCTTTTACTTTATGTTTTAAGGTGTTTTAATAAAATTCAATGTTGTATCTAGTACAATATGAGTTCCATTGTGTACCTAAGAAAGGAACTTGATTTATGGAACACAAATTGAAAGATGATATATCAAACATAAAAAAGGTATTGAGATATGTCACATGTCGCTTTCTGATATGTGGATTTTTACATCAGGTGCAGCTCATAATGTAAGGAGGATCAATATCCTATTTGACACTTTTTCAGTGTCAGTTTTGAACATCTACATTTTGTTTGAAATCTCAGTCAAGAAGTGAACTAGGCCCTTCAGCATGCATGTCACACTTTCTATACTTCTTTTTAATATATAATTTATGAGATAGTAAATAAAATGTCAGAAAAGAAACAAAACTTCTCACAGTGCCTTTATTCACACCTGCAACTTGGTGTTTCCAAATGCATTTCCAAGGTCTGAATTTTTTTCCCAGTCAAAAAGTTGCAATCCAATCAGGTGTTAAATCTCAATGATATTCAATTGTATGTACGTAGCATGATTGTTTTCTATATTTCTTGCCTAAATCTTGAGCTTTACTTGACACTTCTGCTTCATATTTGTTTCAAATACAGTTGCTGTCGCAAGTTCTGAAATACGGGCCAAACCTACTCTTTTTTGGGCTTGAATCTATATCGCTTCTGTCCAGCTCCTTGGGCATGCTGTACCATCACCATCTATGTACTATGTATGACAGAATGTGAACCACTTCATTTTCTTTTGAGATCTCATTCACCCCCCTTACATCATAAGGAAAAATAGCTTATACTCTCCTCTTCTGAAGCTGCCATCTCAGTGTTATGTTTGAATATTTCCCCTCTTTTTTGCATTCACTTCTGAATGTTGTTTTTTTTAAAAAAACCAATTTTGCTATTCTGATTAGTCTATTTCTGCTGTCAAAAGTGCTGGTCAGTGATCATGTGAATTTTCACTGCAGAGTTTTCCCTATTTCACCCATTGCCATGCTATTTCATCTCCAAACTACACAAAATATATGCAACTCTACTTCTATTTCTTGAAGCTTATTGATTTTTGGCAACCTCTTTATGACAGCTCATACTGAATATACACAGCTTGTTAAATAGAAATCTACAATGCTCAACCGTAGATTGATAATGTTAAAATATTATCTCTCTCATAATTTTTTATGCAAGGCAAAAGAACATTCTCTGCAATTTGATTCAGCTTGGTGTCCAGCCCTTGACAATGGAGGCATAATCAAACTTATGAAAATGCAGCCATTTTTGTTTGCTACATCATTCAACTTGACCATATAAAATTAACACTGTACTTCATAACTGCGGAGACTTTTCTAAGTGTGCTCTACCTACTGCAGTATCCAGGCAACTGCAATTCAAAGAAACTGAGCCCCAGAGTATTTCATTATGCTAATATAAATTTGTTTTGGAAAAGATGATTGATTTTTATTTTTACAGTGAGTTTACGGCAATATTAAAATTTCATCATGTAAAACAAACAAGCAAACCCCAAACTCACCAAATCCAAACTGTCCAATTAACCTGAAGAACAAATAAAATAACTCTTAACATCTCATCAAAGTTGACTTGTCCAGAAATTGCAGAAGTAGCTATTTGTCTCCAGGACATAGTTTTGGCAGTCGAGGTTTAACTACTCTTCCGGCTATTGCTTAAACCATGTTGTGGTCTTAGGAAATCTTTTGTAATTTTTTCTCCATCTATAAAGTGAATATAAACATAACCCTTTTTGTAAAATGTCACATGGTGCACTGATGGTAAGTGGTGTGTAAAAGCTAGCTAACTATTATTCGGATTATGTATAACCTACCATTTATTGTTTTTTGCTCCACCACACACTTACTTTTCTGCATTCAAGCTAACAGCAGCATCTTCCCTGCCTACCAATCACATTGTCAGGACAGTAGAAAACTCAACCTTTCTGCTTGTTTTTGCCTAAGATTGGGATAAAAGTTCACTGCTAAAGCAAGAGTACAGGCTGGAGAGCAGAGTGTGCTGGAAGCAAAGGAAATATGTTCCATGATCAGCAGGCTCCCAGAAATCCCAGGAGACCCTGGCAGTGTGTAGGTCATGGAGCCCCAGACAGATTTTACAATACAGAATGGAAGTTGCTCTCTGCTGATGGTAAATTACATTTGTCTTTGCCACAGGTTTGTCTGTGAGGGAAAGTTGGATGAAGAGTGACTAATTCCAACTCATTTTTTTCACTAGTTTGTCAGAGTTTGTGTAGCATGCAGTTGAGCGTTGGTCTACTGTGTCTCAGGATACTACTGATAAGAAGGATCTAGAACTGGAGGGCTGGGTTACAGCCAGCTTCACCTAACCACTAGACATCGTCTAAGAGCAAAAATCTAAGCCTCTGTTAATAAAAGGAGTAAAACATCTTCCAACTCGCATTCATAATTTGAAAAACTGCTTTTAAAAGTGTGATTCAATTGCCTTCACATAAGCATTTAGTGCCCCTAGGTGTACTAGGGTACCCTAGAGTCCTTCAGCTGCCACTCCAGATGACATAGGAATCCCAAAACCCATAAACTTAATCCAACAGTGCAGCAGTAGTACCTCAAATATCCTAGGAAACAGAATCAAGTCCCATGTGTTTTTCTTTACCAAAATAATTTGTCATTTTAAAGGAGGAAGGAAGTGCTGTACTAGTTTCTAACACGGTGGTATATTTGGTTTAGTATCAGTGACATTCAGAAGATACAGCTGAAACCAAAGCTCAAAGGGGCATCTTTTGACCCTCTGCATGGTTTACATTAGGTTGGCCTTTCTGCATGGTATCGTCTCTTGAGTAGTTCTATCTTTAAATTTGTCTCAAAATTAAGCTGTAGTTTTCATTCAAAACTGTAATGAATAAAAAATGTCTAGCGACCTGAATATAATAATTTAAACAGAAAGGCACTGATGTATGTATGCTAGCAGGGTATCATACGATTTTTAGCATAGAGAGGTGTACGCTGAACAGCAGTAAGTTCCCTTACGTTGGGTAGAGGTATTCAACTGAATGGCAGCAAGTTGCTGTCATATCTAGAAACTGAAGAATAGTTACATCCCTCTCATATCTTTGTCCTGCGCTAGAGAAATATATGTGAATGCATCTGCATGCATTCCATTTGGGAGCAATGAGTATGTGATTTTTTTGGTGTGTGTTTTTTAAAAAACAGATGCAAATATTTTACGGTTTAATTTTGAATAGGATTTTTTCCAATTATTAAGCTTCCCAGTCTGACTTCCAATAGTTTAGCATTTTAGATACTTATTGGACCTTTGCAGTCAGAACAATTAATGCTTAATACTTAGCAGAGTGTCAGATAATTTTAACTGCCATGAAGTAAGTTTTTAAATAAACTTTATATTAGCAAAAGAAAAGCCCATTTCTGGCAAAACTTTTCTACATTCATCTGTACAAAATCTGCAAAATTGCAAGTGTACACAGGCAAAATCAGGCAAGTCAAATATTTCCAGAATTTGATTAAAGAAATCCAAGATGCTAAAAGAACCCTTTAAAATGTCACAGCTGGTACTTTGGACTGAGGTAATAAGGCTGAATGACTAAAATTTCTCAAATATGCAAAAATGCCTGACTATTAGCACAGGATTATTTATGTTGTTTTAACTACTGTGTTTATTCGTGGTTTCTAACAGTTAATCATTTTTTGTACTTTTTTATATTTTTAAAAGCTGTGTTGTGCATCAAGAAGTGATATTGTGCAACAAAACTAGTCCTGAATAAACAAGAAAAGAGTTTAAACAAGTAATGAGCGTGCATTTCTGAGGTTAGTTTGCTTTTCAGCATACTGTATTTTCTGTAGGATAAACATACATATGATTTTATGTGATGATAGATTATCAAAACAACATCTCTTCTCTTGCCCTTATGTTTCTCAACACTTTTAGTAAATGCCAAGTTTGGGGATCTATTATTCCAGTAGACTTTTAAAAAATCATTAGTAGAATAACTACTTGTTGAGAGGGAAAAAAAAGTGATTTACAGTTACGAAAAAGTCTGAATGTTGAAAGCCAGATAGAGTCCAATAAAAGTGGGTGAAGTGAATGTTAAAAAAATAATAAAAATAATTTGTAAGAAATGAAAATAATTTTTGAAGTATTATTTTCTTCAAATGTTATGTAAACATTTCAAATCCAAAAGAGATGTAACTGATGCCAAATCAATTTCTGTACATCTCTTCCTTTCAGCAACTTGGAAAGTGATGTGGTTTCTGCTTAATGAAAATGAATATTGGTCCAAGAGTAGAAAAGCCATTTCATATGGCTTTAAATCTCTGAGCTGATCCCTGTCTCTGACTGATTAGACAAGAATTATCTGAAAGAACATTGATATAAAATGGTGTTAGTGCAAAGAAATCTGTTAAAAATTGTAGATTATTGATAAAGAGAGCTAAGTGGAAGGTCAAAGCTCAAGTGGACTGGCTGTACAACACAAGCAGGACCTAATCTTAATACACTTTTTAGTAAATAAATTGAGATCCTTTCAAAATTATGCAATCTTGACAAATTGACATATTCATGTTGATCTGCTATGGGCAATAATTATTTTGATTGTTTTATTTAATCTAGGGTGAATTCTCAACAGAATAACATAGGGGAAATGATGCAGAGTTTAGTAGTAGAAATATATCTTAAAATTTATTCTGGGTAATCAAACCAACAATGGAGATTAATTAAGAAAAAAAAGACATTTTTTTACATATCTCGCACACTCCACTTCCATAATCAGTCAATATTTTTCTGTTAAACTCTTCTTATAGATAAAACTGCAAATTTAAGCTTTTGTTTATGAAACTCTGATTTCATGTATAAAAATAAATATACATGTATATCAAATAGCCTGATAATTACAAATATCATACTCCAAAATTTATCAGTTCAAGCAAGCACAGTGAAAGGAGATAATTGATTAACGTTCCAGACAAAATTCTAAGTCACTGTAACTTTGCCCATTTTTACTTTTTTTTTTTCAGTTAATTTATTTTGATCTATTTGTTTGCTAAACTGGGATTAAAAAATCTGTCTTTTGAGTAGTAAAAATCTTATTTGTATACAGAAGAAATAGATAAGTCTAAAAAATGTAGAATTTACTAAAAAGAATACTTAAATGCATGTATATCATCTGGGAATATTGCGTACAGTTTCCTACAAAGAGACCATTTAGAGTGCTTTTGGAGTAAAAATACCAGAACTGAATATAAAGGTGGAAATTGAACTGGGACAAGCTGCATGTATAAAGCGTATTTATAGTGAAATCTTCTAAGTTGAGCATGTGAATGTTTTCCACCATATAAAAGCAGGTAAATGAGCTACATTGTGTGGAATAGCATGCAGTTATCCCTAGATACATAAGTGTAAATTAACAAATACTTATAATTCCAAAATTATTCTAGATTTTCAAATTTACCTAATCTTGGCAAGATAGACACCAGTGTACTTCACATTTGAAGCACATATGTTACATACATCAAACTATTCTGATTTGCAAGTTTTATTTTTCTGTATTATCTTAATTGCATTAGACCATGTTGTGTGTTGCACAAATGAAGAAGATAATGTCCACAAACATTCATATGCCCACTACTTTGCCTGTCATGTGAAGCTGTTTTCGTAGCCAATGACTGTTCATCACCATACTCAACAGAATCTGAAGTCTATTACACGTTAAGTTGGCAACTATATTTTGTTAGGTGCATCACACTCTAAAAGCACCTGGTTCTTTCACTGGAGCACTAGAATAGATGTTGGCTGTGCTGTACATGCCTGTGCTTCAGTGCAGTGAATCTGAGTTTTGTGAGTGGATCAGAAGATATGTGTAAACCTTTGACTCAGCAGAGATTCTACGAAATGTTTATGGCTTGGATGTTTGGTACATGTCCTGTCCAAACGACCTGGGTATTTTCTGCGCCTCAGAAAAAGCCTCCAGGACTTACTGATGCACACAAGCTATTCCCATTGCATATATCAGGTTGAAGAAACCCAAGATGCTAAAGCCCCATGATATCAGCCAGTCGCTTTCTCTGCACATGCACAGAAAATTTGTCTGGCATTTCTTGATAAGCTGCAAATGCTATATCACCTGAAATATTGGACATCTGAAGTAAATGTCCATGCTGCCATGTTCTTCTCAGGCAAAATTACCGAAAAGAGAATTTACAGAATCCCAGAATCACAGGATGAGTGGGATTGGAAGGGACTAGTGAGCGATCTGGTCCAACTTCCCTCTCCAGCAGGGTCATCCTAGAGGACATTGCACAGAATTCCCTCCAGACTGTTCTTGAATTATTCTGGAGAAATCTAGAACTGTTAGCTGTCATAAGCTGTCATACCTTTCCTGAAAAGCACACCAAATACAGAGATTTCAATTTCACTCCAATGTCTAGCAGTGATTTCTCACAGTGCAATATAAATATAATTGGATGCATATAGCAAGAAGGGAAGGATTGGTCTTATGAAAAAGTAGTTAAGGTAGTCATAAGTCCTCAGAATTAATTTTTTAAATCGGTTTTATGAACCACTGGAGCTGAAAAGCCTCAGAGACCTCTTTGCAATTTCTTGGCAGAAATAATACAGTTGGCTGAGCCTAATAAAACACAAGGTATCTCAACCACGTATGAAATTGTTGTTATTGTTGGAAAATCACTGGCCATCTGGTTGGGCATTATGTGCAATAAGCTATGGACTACTGGTGTAAAATTCAGCATTAGAAAGAATTTCTTGAAAATAGAAGAGCCAAATATAGGCTACATCATCAATATTCATAACTAGAGAGAGAAACTTTTAAGAAACTTTTAACTCTGAACTCTGAAGTGTGAAACTATTAGATGACAAACAAATGAATCTGTTTACTTGAAGGAGTAAACAAGCATGCAAGCAAGGTGAAACCCTCATTTAAACTCACGTACTGAGGAATAGTACGGCAGCACTTCAGATATAATTTAAAGCGCTTACTATAAAGGGATTGTGTGCATGATCTTAGAAGCTATGCCAAGATTATGTGAGTCAGAAATAGCCCACTTTTCTAAAAAAGAAGAAAAAAAAGGGTACAAGAAAGAAATTTCCTGTTCTCTTTCTTTTGCAAATTTTAGTTTTATAGCTTTAAGTGGTCTTTGCAGTAAGACAGATCCATGGAACCATATAACATCCAGGTAACGCAGACAAAGAATTTCTCTTTAAAATTCACATTATCCAATACATTATTCACATCTTTATGGTAATCACTTACAAATAATGTCCGATAAATTAATGCTTGCAATTAATTCTGTGAGTTAAAAATGAGAAGTATTTGCATCATAATCTAAATTACTCTAAAACTACACATTCCTTTTTAAAAGTACACATATTCCTTTTTCTTCTAGCTGCCTTCAGTGAATTTATATGGCTATGTAATGGAAATTAACAAGAAATTGCTGTTTATGTTGAAAAAACATTTGGACCTCAACAGAAGTGTTATTATAGTTTTGTTTTATTTAAATAGGTGAATGAAGAGAGAATAATTTTTAGGAAATGGAAAGTTAGAAATTATCTGACTAAAAAAAAATTGCAGTCCTGGAAAAGCTATAAAACATATGGTTTTCCTTCAGGTCATTTTTAAGTTTGGACACACTGGGCAGATCGTTGACAGTCTGAACACATGCATCCAGGCACTTCATGTTGTTCTGGGAGGGGAGCCTCTCTGGCTGTGCCTCCCGTGCCAGGCATGAATACTTTGCACAGCATTCAGAACTCCTTTTCCCTTGATTACTGTATCAGGTACCTGGCTGGATCACCCTACATCTTTTGAATACACATGCTCTAATTTTTGAGGGGAACTGGAATATATGTGTGTCTTGGGAGAGTACAGAGGAAAAAGAATGCACAGGTCTTCTTCCAGAAGCTGAGAAGCATTTTTGTGTTCCAGAGTTCTCTCTTCTCTTGTGAAAAGCCAATTCTCCAAAACAAGAAGAGGATATGATTATAATCTTGATAAAGATAAAAGGTATTAGCTATTACTGACACTATTTCATAGTCCTTAGAGTCAGCTCTTAGAGATAAAAACTATCTGGGTCTCATATATGAAATCTGAAGTGAATGAATCTATTTGAGCAATTTGTTAAATGAAACTGGGGCAGCGACAACAAAAATAAAAGGAATATGCTACCTCCCTGCTGTATAATACCCAGCATGTCTAAGAGTAATTTGTCTTCTTTCCCCCCCTGGGAAATCAATACTACACGAAAGGGAAATTCATAGCAACTGAAGAGCAATTTGTATGCCAGCATTCACCATATATCTTGAGATATAGGTAAGTCCTGCTAGGCATCAGCATTAAATAGCTTGTAGCAGAAAATATTTTTCAGTGTAGCGAAAGGCAGGAGGGATGTCTTTCATAATTTAAAGGGGAAGACTGTGTAAGAAAGCCTTCTGGATATTGATTGCAGTTGCTTTGGGCAAAGGATGCATTCAGTAAAATATTTAGTTTGTTGCATTTGAATTTATATGAAGGTGAAGGCACATGCTACACAAAGGATAAATAGTGAGGAAATGTAGATTTCATAAGGAACCCAAAATTATCTGTCAATTTTCCATACTATTCTGTCCTGCTATATTCTCATCCTATGTTAAGGTGAAGATCTTTGAACACTGCTACGTGTTCCAGTATCCAAATCATGCAGATCTAGTCCTCATTCACAGTAATTTGTTCCTTTCATGTATGTGTTTAATTCTGATCAGCACACTTGTTTGTTGTTATTAAGATAATGTTTAAAACCCCAACCACTGAATACTATGGACTAATGAGTTAACTTTATGATATCCTGAAGTCTCCTTTATGTAAATAACAGACACTTGGAGGTAGGTGGTAGGGTGGTGTGGTAATGGTTCTGTCAGATGTTCCACTCATAACTGATGCAACATATTCCTACATTTCTTTATTAGTTATGTTAAACAGCATAATATTGTACCTTATATATTTTGTACCATACACGTGTAGGCAGTCATACACATGCACAGACATATACATCAATGTGACAGAAAATACGCTGCAAATTAAATTAAAATCAAGGAATAAGGAATACAGAATGTTTAAAAAATCAAGAAGAAAGCCTCAGATTTTGAGGGGGTTTCTGCATTTTTAGTTCATGAAGCACATACATGGTTGTTAAAAAACATTGCTCTAGGATAAATTTGTGTGTGTAACCTACTGTCATAAAAGCATGGGGAGATGTTTTTAATCATCAGAGGAAGGTCATCTTGGTCATTGATACAGACGAAAGTAGCTAGATTTGAACATTGTTATAAAAGATGAGACATTTAAATCTCACAGAGACATTTGTGTTTAGCAAGAGACGTGGGATGAAGGGCATATCCAGGCTTGAATACTAGTGAAAGTAGCTGTTCATGTGGATTAAACAAAAAGGCATAATTTGGTTTTTCATATGCATAGTGAAGAGTTGATTTGTTCATGATTTCAGGAACAGTTAGAATTTTGTTTTGTTTTATACAACTGTGGTGTAACTGAGATTAGTCACAAGTAGGAGCTCTAAAACTGATCCAAAATCAAATCCCACCCCTAATACTGATGGAAGTATTTTTAGTTGTGAGGCCTGCTGCACCACAATACGCCATTGTCTTGTTCACTTATAATTTCCTGGTTTTTTTTTAGAAGAATTTTGCATCATTTCACTGGGGAAGTAATGTGGTTTAAACATCTTGTAGAGCCTACATTGCTTTACAAATTGTAGGTAGATATTTTAATAGATGACTAATTCTATCCTCTAAGTACCATAAGCATAAAAGAAAACTTTCAGCTTTAAGCTTTAAGGTCTGAACAACATAAATAAATGCTTTATAAAGACTATACAAAACCACTTAGTAGTATTTTTCTAAAGGACCTAAC
Organism: Melanocharis versteri; assembly: GCA_013397845.1. Lineage (NCBI taxonomy): Eukaryota > Metazoa > Chordata > Aves > Passeriformes > Melanocharitidae > Melanocharis > Melanocharis versteri. The sequence continues at coordinate 48,470 of VZTG01001432.1, forward strand.
AAAACATTAAATAAAAGCAGGGAAATAAAAGTGAATGCTATATTGCACCTGTTTCCTCTGTCATTCAGAATATAATATTTAGTAGTATTTCCACACAACTGGAAAGAGACCCAAGAAAAATAAATGCTGTAATTTGAATGTGTACAGCACTTTATATAAGTGTGTCTTAGTAAACCTTACAGAGTGGTTCAAATCAATTGTTAACATTCTTTCTTACTATGAAAACCAAAGGAATACTGGAATAAATTTACTGGTGTGTTGTTAAATTTAAATTCATATTAATAAACATCAGTTTTAAATTTGACATTAAGAGTAATATCTTCTACTATCACACCATTATCTAGATAGAGTCTAAAATTGCATTTGTTTTGCCAACACACCTAACGTAACACATGTCTAATTTCTAAATAAAGGTCCCATAACAAGTATTTGTTGATAAATGCATATTATTGCAGTTATTCAATTGAGAAAATACTTTGTGTTATATGTTTCCCTAATATCTTCTCAGGAAAAGTATAGGAGTTAAGTAAAAAAAAAATGTGCAGAATTCTGTAGTTAAAAAAACTTACCTTGTGCATCTCTGCTCCTGATTTCTCTATACTGAATGCCCAGCATTGCAGTGAGTTCAACTTCACCAGCTGAAGGGGTAGCATGTTTGTGTATTTGCTTTTCAGGTGCAAATCAAAAGCCTGGTAGTATCTGCCTTCTCAACACGTGAAGCCTAGGCTAGTACATATTCCAAACACGTCTCTAGTTAGGAGAAGCTTGTAATCTCTCTACAACCTCTCACTTCCCCTTTGTCTTCCCCCACTCTCTTTAGTTCTTAGAACAGACCCAGAACAGAAGGAAAGTTCACCCTCACCACAATTCCTGCATTGGGGTGTCAGAGTGATACTGAGTTACAGAATCCCCTCTGTATGTCCGTAAGTTGTTATAGCTTATAGTAGCAATCAGAATTCAGAGAGGATCATCTTGTGGCAAAAGTGATTGAAGAAATCTAGGCTCTGATTGTTTTCCCCTGAGCAAGTAAATCACATTGCACTCCATTTCTTCCCTTGGAAAACACAGAAAATATCTTTCTCTTGTGCTTTGTTATGAGAACTAAAATGCCATTGTTGTAGGATTGTAGGATTGTAGAATTCAGGGTACAGAAGACTAGATAAATGTATGTCAGTGTGCTTATGCATGAACACAAATACAAAATATAGTGCTGTACAGAGTCACAACTTTCACTCGGCATAAAAGACGCTTCAAAGGCTGATTGAAGTAGTCAGAATTACATTATTCAGTTGGGTTTTAATCAAGCTAAGTATAGTTTACAGGACCAAACGTGATTTTGCTAGGAGTAACACTGTTTAATTGCAGAAGCAATTTCAGCAGAGTGAAAAGTCTCCACTGTTCTAGGGGAAAAGAAGAAGCAGAGGTTTAGGGAGCAATGTCCCAGCACTGTGCTACCCAAATAACAGCACAATGTATTTCATAGAATGTACATTTATAGGAATATTTAGAGTTGTATATACAGATACCTATGCACTTCATTTCCTTTAGGCAGCAGGAGAAGAGTTATAAATTCTTTGTGCTGCCTTTTTTTCCCCACTTGCTGTTTTGCCACCAATACAGAGAGAATTAACAAAATGTTTTATGGGTGTTTTTGATGAAAAATGTTTAAAGGCTGCCAAGTTCGTAGTCATTTGTGCCTTGAAGGCTAGATGAGAAAGATTGTCAAGGAAACACATAATAATGAGTTCCAAAAGAAAATGTTGCCTTTAGAAAATTAGGGAAATAGGAGCCAAATATCTACCAGGCTAATCTGTAATTGTTGTGGCTTTCACAATAGAACAAAACACTGCATGGATACCCCAGGTTTTGATGTAGAAAGTTTATTTGTAAGTGCTTTAATGAATTTTCAAGGAACATTAAGATGATAGGTGTCAAAAGACGGTTTTTACATCATGCAGAAAGGAGTACAATAATTTTCTGAAATATGTTCCAACTAGCTGCTTAGGTCATTTCCACACACATTGAAGATTTTTTTAAAGCAATAGTGTTATGTGAAGAACACTATTTTTTCAGTCCAAACTGGAATGTGATGTGATTTTATGGAAATTCAGTGAAGGCCATGTGACTTAATTCAGTAGGAAGGGATCATATCTTTTATGTTCTTGTTGATGGATATTTTCCAGAAGTCCGTTAGTTTCCCAGAGGTTACAGAATCACAGAATGGTTAAAGAAGTGTCCACCTGTTGGGTCATGGGGTCCAACCTCCCTGCTCAAGCAGGGTCATCCTCAAGCACAGTATTTTTTCCAGATGATTCTTGAATGTCTCCAGTGAGGGAGACTCCATAACCTCTCTGGGCAATCTGTTCTGAAGCTTGGTCACCTGCACACCTTCCTCATGTTCAGGTGAAACTTCCCATGCAACAATTTCTGCCTGTTGCCTCTTGTCCTGTTGCTTGGCACCACCGAGCAGAGCCTGGATCCACCCTCTTTTCACCCTCCCTCCAGATATGATAGACATTGACAAGGTCTCCTCTTGGTTGTCTCTTCTCAAGGCTGAACAGGCCTAGCTCCCTCAGCCTTTCTCCATAAGAGAGATGCTCCAATTCCTCAATTATCTTTATTACCCTCTGCTGGACCTAATCCAGGTTCTCCATGTCTCTCTTGTACTGAGGAGCCCAGAAATGGATACAGCACTCCAGATATGTCCTCACCAGGTCTGCGTAAAGGTGCAGGATCACCTCCCTTGACCTGCTTGAGTGCTCTTCCTAGTGCACCCCAGGATACCGCTGGACTCTTCACCACAAGGGCATTGCTGGCTCATGGACAGCTTGGTGTCCAACAGGACAGCCAGGTCCTTCTCTGCAGGGTTGATTCCCAGCAGCTCTGCCTCCAGCCTGCCTGGTGCCTGGGATTATTCCTCCTCAGGTGCAGGACCCTGCATTTGCCTTTGTTGAATTTCAGTTTGTCCCTCTCTGCCCATCTCTCCAACCTGCCGAGGTCCCTCTGAAGGCCTGCACAGCAATCCGGGGTACCAGCCACTCCTCCCAGCTTTGTGTCATCAGTGAATTTGCTGAGGAGGCACTGTTTATTTACAACAGACTTTACGATGTTATTATACTATACGTTTGCAGGGTTTAACAAAACAAAAAATTTAACATTGATAGCAAGGAAACTTGGGAATGTTGCCCTCTTTTTTACCCAAAAATTTCCTGCTTAGAAGCGTGATCTTATTTGGCAAAAGCAGTTATAGAAGAGGATTTTTTGTTTGTTTAAGTACTCATTGTAAGAGCTGTTGGTGGGCAATTAAATGAAAATAACCTTTCTATTGCCCTGAGTCAGAATGGAACCCATGTCTTCCAACTGGTGGCTAACATACTGTCAGGAGCATGCAAAGAAATTCAACTGCTGTAAAAGATAAAAATAAAATCTTCATTTCCCAAAAGAGTTGATGTTTTAAAAATGAAAATACTATGACTTTTCTGCTTTGTTTCATTTTGCTTTTTAATATAGATTATATACTAGCCCCCTGAGAGATTACTGTTGGAAGGAAACAATTAAAATGGAACCTGGCCTGGGAAAATGTCATATGAATAAAACATACAACTCTTTTTTTCAATCCACCTTTCAAAAGTAACCAAGTAGTGTCTTTTTGTTAGATACCATATTTAGGTTGTAAATATAATGCACAGGTTCAGAACAAGGAATAAAATCAGCTGGGAAGGCAGTATACACAAATTAGGAGAAAAATTATTATTGAGGTATGGAGAAACATCTACATTGAATTTCTAGTTCTTAATTCAGTGTTGTTGTCACCTTTTCTTGCATCTAATAAATCTGAATCAATATGCATAATCGTAATTGAGATCCACATAATTGGGCAGAGTATTTATACAATCTCTTATCCGAGGGGGACCCTAGCAGTTTTCTGAAATGAATATTTGCATGTCAGCCCTGCAGTGGGGGTGTGCTGAATCAGCCACAGGAGCCTACATCTCTTTGTAATCCAAAAGACTTAAGAAAGATGATGTAATGATTGCTGGACACTGCATATATCCATACATCCAGCCAAGTGTTTTAGAGCTGCTGAACCAGCAGGCCTTATAGTTTTTGTTGCCAATGAAGTGGTGATACAATGTCAGTAACTTCAGAGCTGTAATTTGTCAACTGTCTAACTCTATGAACTGATAGGCTGAGAGCTGTGAGATTTGGAAAGTTCACAGACCAGCATCTAGCCTGTAGGATTTTGGTCATATGGGATTTCAGTTAAAGTCAGTGGGAAAAGCTCTGGCCTTTGAGTCTTCCACTGTAGGACAGCACATATTGATTTAGTTCTGAAAAGAAAGGACACAGAAAGCAGATTTTGCACTACCAGAAACTTTTGTGTCAGTTTATTAATTTTCATCCACTCACTGCAGTGGAGGTGGGGTTAGGTTTGGCACTGTGAGGCATGTGATGGCTTTTCACTGATTATTGCCTTCCCTTTTCACTCCTCCCCAGTCACCTTGTGATGTATTTAGGAGAAAGATACAACAGATACCCCCAGAATGTGAGACTAGGAGGGGAGCATGAACCCTCTAAGAACTGTTGTATGGAACGGTGGTTGTCCAAGTAGCTACCACTTGATCACAGAGGCAGAAATGTATTTGCATCCAGCTGGAGTATCACGCTAAGCTTGGTCTCATCCATATTTGGAGTTGTTTTTGATGACACAGCTTTATTTCCTTGTTTTGTCCTGAGTAACCATGGCTTCTCAATTGTTATTTCACTCCAAAGCCGGAGCTGAGGGCTTTATGAAGCTGATGTGCTTGTGTAAAGATACTGACTTTTCTCTGCTCACGCTCTACCAGCTAAAAAGCTGCTTTAATTTTCTTTTTTTAAAAATAATTAATCTAGCTTAAAAATGGATTAGTGTTGACATCTCTTCTTAACAATAAGGATAGAAGCTCAGAATGAACAGCTGTTTGGACAATCTTGGATGAAAGCCTTTCCCTAGGCAAACACAGTAGATGCACAGGCACATGCAAGGGCACATTGCTGCCATTATTGATGCCCATCTGTCAGACTGGCATGGTGCCCACTCAGAAGCTGAGTCTAAACAAGGTCTTAGTGATATAGGCTCTGCCTCCTCTATGACAGTACTGCCACCTGGGTGCCAAACGACTTTTCACAATAGCTTCCATTTTTAGGTAAAAAGAAAAGTACTGTTTTTAAAAGGAGGAAAAAAAATTAATCAAATGGAAAACTTGTTTTACTTTCAAACAAATATGGTGTAATGAATGACTTTATATATGTGTGTGCAGTGCATAAATATATATACACACAGACATTTCTATTTAAAATCACAGGGACTTTCATGTTGCCTGTTGCGACAGGTGACTAGAGTTACTTGTTTTCATGAAGAATGAGAATTTGTCATTTACCAGGCAAGTGATCTATAGATTTCACAGAATTTTAGGGGAAGGGGGAATTCTGAATATTTAGCAGTTTTACTTGGAAAGAGTTTACTTACAGAAAAGTGATCACATTTAAGTACCTGAGCAGACTGATTCTTTCTACCCCTGGAAATTCTTCAAATAACTACATGAGAGAGATTGGATTTCAAACGCTTTTGAAATGTCCATTCCTTACCTAGTGTTTCTGATGGACCCAACTTCACAAAACACCTAGCAGTAATCTTTTCTAGGCAGTAAATGGAATTCCAAGTAATTCCTACTGCCACGCATAATCCTCCTCCAAGCAGTTAAAATGACCTTAACTGTTGCGTGCAGTATTATAGCTGCGGTGTTTCATGTCCTGCCAAAATTCAGCTTATTTTTCACACAGAATATTCTATTTAATTATGTTTTCTTCAATAGAGCTATTTATTCTTCTATTTTATTGCAGTCTGGTAAATGAGGTGTGAAGTTTTATGCCATGTCTAATAATATTCTGTAAAAATAGGGGTCAGTTTAATTTTTTTTTTTTACTGATATGACTCTAAGTATGAAAGTGATTCTGTGTTTGGAACACTAGGTTATTGGCAATATGCCCTGGAAACCTCACTAATGAGGTTAATAAGAAATAACTTCATAATATTCTAGCTTTATTTTCCTGTGTAATGAAATCTGAGTATTTTGCCTTTAAATGCATACAGATTTATTATTATTAGAGTTATGTTTAATTGTGAAGAAGAATACCATGCAAAAATTACAGAGGTCAAAATTAATTTTAACAGTTTTGAAACAGCAATATTACAAAAAATGTCACCAGGTGGCAATGTTACACAACCTCTTCCAAGTTATTTTTGGTGTGTAGGCGAATAGTGTGTTTTAGAAAGATGGATTAGCTTTACCCTTTAGTTATGAAAGACTCTTGCTCTAATAGCAATTCACTCTGAAAACTTTATGAGTATCAGAAATATTTACTGTCTTCTTGACTTCTGATTAGAATTCATCATCGAGGCAGAGCCAGCTGTGGATGAGTAGGCAGTGTTTTCTGAGCTGTGTGAATGGCAGACACACCTTGTGCCCTACAGGCTGCGCAGGTTATACAGTGTAGTTTTGACACTACCTCCTAACTGGACTAAAGGGGCAACTGCTATGAGCTGGAAATCCTTAATGTTGGGATAGTTTTACTGTACAAAGAGCTTTCCAGAGCCCGAAGAAAAGATTCTGTCATCATTTTATTTCTCTGCATTGTGAAAGAGTTACCTCATTAAAAAAAAAAAAAAAAAAAGGCTATGGTGCAATACACAGATCAGCTTTTTACCAAAGGCTAGCAGCAACAATGTCTCTGAATCTGCTGTAAAAAAATAATCTAGGTTTAGGTAGAGTTTCAATAGGGAAAGATGGTTCTTGTGCGTACAAGTAGGAAGGACATGCCCCCCCCCCAACTGGTGAGAAATCTTACTGCCCATCCTGGCTCTGTGACCTAAGATTGCCCTTTCTTGTATCTATGCAGTGGTATTATTGAATATCACACCAGATTACAAAAAAAAAAAATTCCAAATCCGACAGGGTTGGGGTATTTTAGGTTATTTTCAGCTCATTTTTATGTTTAGTCAGTTGTATTTCTAGGCAGAAATTACATCCTTGGTTTTTATTATTCAAAAGTCATAGAGTACTTGTCACAGAGAAGCAAATAAACATTAGCTTGTGGCCATCATCTAAACTTCTCATATATCTGAAAACAGTAGTGCAGAAAATAATTTAATATGGTCCTAAGAAACATAGACAGAACTATATGTAGAATTCAGCTGGTTTCTGAGTTAACTGATTCAAATTCAACAGCAAATAATATGGGAAGATAAATTATGGATTAGGAGTAATTTGCATATTAATGTAAATATTATAATTTACTGTGTTGCTGTAAGCTGACTTCAAGTAATATAAGCAGTGTCATCAATGCACAAAACAGATGGAGACAGTCTGGGCCCAAGTCGACCTCAATGACCTAATACTTGGGTTTATACACCTGTTTATCAGGCGTACAGAAAATTTTACACTGCTTTCATTTGCCTCTAAGGGAACCGAATTTCTGTGAATTTGCAGCATAAGTAAGTCATGTGTTTTATACAGCTATTTGCTGACTGCAAGGATAAACTCGCATCTCTGGCCTGTGGTAGCCCTACTTACAGACTGGGTCAAATAATCCAAAATTATATAATGGATTAGTTAAATTAATGAAAAGGATATTTAACTTGGAAAACATAATACTTATTATCTTCTCTTATGGACCTTCAACTCCTGGAATTATACAGTCACACTTTCCCAGCCACATGTATTGCTCAAACCAGGATGACCAAAATGAGTCTGAATAGGACATTACCATAGTTACTTTTGGCAAAATAAAAAGTGGGCTCTGGAAGAAGTCCAAGCTCAAAGAATATTAGCTCTGCAAATAAATGTGGGAAATCTAACTTCTTGCGTTCTCCAGACATGCTCAGATAGACAGTTTATGAAATATTGCTTTGTTTGATGCATGAAACTTTAGATGTCCTGAAATAGTGTGACAGGAAATCTTTATTTACCAAACTCTTGGCCACTATTTCATATGAATGCTTTAAATGGTTATTTCCCAGTGAGGTGCACTGGAAAGAATATTTCAAACTTAATGCTTACGGTTTAAAAATACCCTAAGAAATTGCCCTGGTTTTTTAATAACTTGCGAAATCCATAGTGATAGTTGTGATAAACATCTTTGCAGCCATGATTACCACTTTCACTTGTTTAAAATGTTGATTTGTCATCTCTCTTTACTAGAATGTCCAAATGATCCTAGGGTTTACGCAAAAGAAGATCTCCAGATTTGTAATTTGGTGTCAGAGAAAATTCCCACATTACCTTTGGTACCTCTAGCACTGATCATTTTAGACAAAAGGATGCTGCCATTATATCCTTACCATCTAATACCAATTTTTTATGGGACTTTCATAGTAGAACAGTTTTCTGCATGTTTTCATGCTTCTACAATGTGTTTTTCTTGCATTAAATTGGAAGTTTCAGCTTATTCTGTTTGCAGTACAATATTAAGCCCTATTGCCTTAGATGATTCTCATAATTTCCTTACCATATGTTTCGTTTTTGTATTCCTACATACACATACACACATACCCCCCACAGTGTCATCCATCTAGAATTAACTTTTACATAAATCTGGCTTGGAATCTGACTGTTTTAGAGACTATCTCTATTTCTCTAGCAGCTGAAATTAATAAGAATATTATGTCTACTGAAAAAAGGGACTTTTTGGAAGTAGAAACAGGGCATTCTCAGTGCATGTAATTTATATTGAATCTACATATGATATGTGGATGTTCCCTTCTCACAGAGAATGATCTACCTGGAAAAAGACATTTGCCTTCATCAAGAAATGATTTCAGGAAACTGAGGTCTCAGATCTCACAGAAAAGGAATATAAATAAACTGTGTTTTCAATGGCAGTAAAGTAGAAATGTTAAATAGTTTTTCTATAAAAAGCAGTTAACTTTGGGATATATTTTTGGTCATATTAGAAACTGAAGCCAAGACTCATACAGAAGTTTTCAACAAAATCCATCATTATTTTAATAGAAATCAAGGTAAACATGAGAAATAAATCTCAGTCAAATAAACTTTTCTTTTCCAGGATGAGCATTGAAGTAATTGAAGTTGAACAGCTTATGTAGAAATCTTAGATAAAAAAAGTAAGAAATTGCTATCCATATATATCAGAATATTCTACAGTATCTATTGCCTTCTTTTATCTTGGAAGGGAATATTTAAAGATGAAATATATGGCAATGACAGGCTTATTTAAAAGAAGAGAGAAATAAGTATAAAGTAAAATACAATAAGACATACGGTTAAACATAGAGGAAAAGACAGAATGTCCTTCGTTCGTTTTTTGGAGCCTGCAGGTGGTGTAAGTACCTTAAGAATTATTCAGAATTCCAAAATAATGGTTATTTTTGTCTTTTCTGCTAGTATTTTATACAACTATATTGTATGTCTGGTATGGTTGTATTTCTACTCATATCTGGTGGAATCCTGTTTTTTCTTCTGGATAAATGAGTGATGATTTAACTTTGGATTATTCATAGGGGTCCATGACAATGCAGGTTCTTGGACTGTATCATCTACAAAAAATTAAAATACATTTTATTAATTTACTTATAGGTTATTTGGGGGGCGGGGGGAAGTGCATGGAATACTAGAACATAACAACGAATACTTTCAGAATATATAAAAAAATCACCTGCACCACCTCTTTGGTTAGCATATTTAAAAAGTGTATGTGTGCTTTAGCTAACATAGGTAGCTATAGGAACTCACTGGGTTTTTTTCAGTACAAAAAATACAGAAGCCAAATTATCTTTGCTCATCAAATATATTGTCAAGAAAACAATATGTTTAAAGACAATTGTATGTTTGTTGTTTCCAAGTTCTTATACATATTGATGGTTTTCTTTCATGTTATCTACAGTCAACTATGACTCTTGCATCACAGCAGATGAGGATCTGAACTAAATTTGGATAGATCCTTTCAGCCCTATGCTTGCAACTTTCTGGTGAAATGATCACCTATACTCACAACAATAGATTCAATTAATGATTTTTATGAGGTTTCCTAAACACGTGTACCCATTTACTCTCCCAAAAGATTGTATTTTTTGTGGGCTTGTATGTAGTGTGAGAGGATACTGTAGGGGAAGTCGGGCAGGGGCAATGAAGCCTGGTAGTTCCCTCAGCAAGCCCTCTCCCTGTGAATTACCTTTCCAAATAACAGCATATACACACAGCATTTGTCCAGAGCTTTATAGCACCAAATACAAGGATTATTATGACTTACTTACATTGAAAAGCTGAAGAATAACTGTTGTTTGTATAAAAAATCAATTAGTGTCATAAACATCACTTTACTTCTGAGAGTAGATTGCTACAATACCCATGATGCTGTTCTGTTATGATTAGCACCCATGTGTGAAAAAGAAATGGTTTGCTTCAAAGACCATAGAATATATCCACTATTGGCCTATTCAAAAATTGAATCACATCTCTTGGTTACTAGCAAAATTTATTCAAACTGCTATATTTGGTAACATTACTAACTTGAAAGAAAGAATGTGTTTCTTGTAAGTTTATTTTCCAAAATTTTTCATGGATGCCCTGCAAAGGACTGAAGTGTTATTGCTGCTGAATTTTATTACTAAGTCTTTAAATTGCTGTCGAAGACAGAGCAACAGTTAATTGTCTGTCTCTGACCTTGGCACAAGGCAGGAATTAAAATGTATATCTTTCATAATATGTAAAAAATATTCATTGAAGTTTGAAAGCTGATAGAAGAAAAGGTTTCTGCCTAAAAACCAATGATAGAAATAGAAGTACATGGAACTTCACAGAAGTAGTACACAGAAGTACGTGCCCCAAAGCTGAAGCACCAGATGTGAGTTCTATAATTTGTGAGGAAAGATGTGTGATGTGACCACTGCACAGAGAGTGTAAAGTAATGCTTGGACTAATCAGTTGTAGTTTACATAGGAGTCTATGAATTGTTAACACTACGTGAGTATACTTTGATGAAAAATATTTATTCCACTCTATGGTGGTCTGAAAGGAATAAATTTGATACATATCACTCTGTGCTCCTGGGAATCATACCATACAGATATCCAAGACAACAGGAGAGAACAGAGCTAATTTTTCTATAATATTTTTGCATAATGCTTTTCTTAACTGTAGGGAAACATATTTTCAGTTAGCCAAGAACCAAATGTTACTAGAATTGTGAGATAAACTATAACAGGAAGGCTGCCAAGCAGCCCATTCCCTGTAATCCTAGTCTTAGAAGGAGACAAGAAATAAACAAAATTTAAGAAGTAAAAAATCAGTATTTCAAGTTTGACATCAATATTTTCTGAAAAATTAAGAAAAAATCAGTCAACAATTTGACTACATTCAGTTCTCTGACTTAGGTACATCTGTCTTTTGTTATTCACTCTCCTCAATTGCTATATTGTATTTTAGGCCTTTGTAATCCATGTGAAAGGAGGCAAATTATTTCACTAGCTGTCTTCTAAAGAAATCAGTTAAAAAAAATATTTGTCTGCTGCCAAGAAAGAACTTTGTTCCCGACAACTTACTGAAAGCCTAATGGGCTGTATAATGGAAGCCTACAGAGTATTTCAATTACGATATTCAAACATTTCGGTCATTGTGCAGAGGAGGAATACATTTATGCGTAACAGCAGAAGTTCAAGTTGTTATCTTGTAGAGAACCTTTTAATGAGTTTATTATTTCTTCACATATGTACAGATACAGAATTTTAAAATTGATCTGAACAATGTTTTCAAAACTGGAAGCTGCAGCTCAAAAGTCTTTTGGTAGTCAGGATGCACAACATGTTTTAGGAATAAAATATTTAGAAATGCCACTAGGCATCTAGTGTCAAATGTACACAGGGACAAACTGAAGTTAGGAGGCTACTTCTAAGGTTTTCTAACTCCATTTTCCTTCGCTGTACAATTTTGCATGTAAATATGAGCCTTAGGATCTAGAAAGTCTTGGGAGTTAGAAAAAAAGTGGTTTAGCTTCCAGTGATGCAGGAATTCAATGAAGTTTGGCTTCAGAATTCATGGGTTGGAGAGAAAACTATACTGAATTTTGATGCTCTTTGAGGATTCTTCTTCAAATTACCTTTAGTATCCTGTGACTCCTGTTCCTGTCTTCAGTGCCTTCAATATATCTACCTTCTTTGGTTCTTCCTTGCAGTGCCTCCAACTCTGTCATTTGAGGAACAGATGAGATTCAGAAACATGGACTACATATGCCCTCTTTTTAGTCATGAAGTGGTTCATTTGGCTCTTGATCATCTTTCTTTCCATGTAATTTCCTTCCGTCTTCTTCCATATTATTAATGCTTTCCAATAGCTGTTCTATTCCCTCAGTTTCTTTTCCATTACAATATTTTTTTCCTCTTACTATCTCAATTTAATGATCTAGATTGCTTTTTTTCAGTCCTTGTTATCAATCTTTCCATCCCAATCTTCTTCTAATTTCTTTTAACAGTCAGTACAGTCTATCCTTAATGCCTCTTAGTCGTTTGTATGTGCTTCAGGTAGTTATTTATGTTCCCACTTTCTTACTTCCTCATCATAGTTAGTTTGTCTAGCTAACCTCAAATTCCTGCTCTGCTCACTGGAATATATTTCTCTTTACTGTTTCCTTCATATCTTTAAGTAACCAATTTCCTTACAACTCAGATCTTTTCTCCCAGTCTGCAAACAACTTAAAGAAGATCTTTTAATGAGATAGGATTTTTTTTTTCTTACAACTTAAGAAGGGTATGGGACTTTTGTTACTGCTTGTAGAACTTGTCAGAGTAATCTGAAAAACTTTACAAGTTAATGCAACCTTCTAAGCTTCTCAGTAAAGAAAGAGATGTAGCATATGTCACACTGAGAGCTCACACATTGGGGCAAATAGAAAACCTAGACATCCTCCCCCAGCAACTTAATTCCCATAGTCTGCTCTCTTTCTGACATAACAGTGTGCCTCCCTTCCTGCTAAATAGCAGTGGTCCCATGCCGCTGGAGATATTTACAATAAGGCAAATGTATTACAGTAAAACGGACTTATTTATTGCCAGAAGTGAAAGATCTTGTAGAGGTCAAAGAATGTCATTAACATTGAACTTATGCATCTGATGGTTTCAGTGCTCCCCAATTCAATTCAATTTTATAGAAATGAACTAAATTTCACACAGAAAATATTTATAAAGTAACATAGTGCAAAGTCTCAGACACAAAATTATGCAGCATAATAAAATGGATTTTATGTGCTGGAAAAATGTACTTGGTGTCATATAAAACTTAAAATCAGACAATCTTGCAATTTTTGTAAGACCAGTTGTCAGGAATACTTTTTAATACATTGCCATCCAAATAAAATGTTTACATATGCAGCATAAGATTCATAAGCATGCTAACCTTAATCATTTAACATAATCATAAGCTGCTGGAAAGCCTAGAGGGGAACAATACTGTGCTGATTAGAGTCAGGCCATTTATTAAAGTGCTAGCAGGGTTCAATAACACCCCTCCAATAAAACAATTTAATAGAAATCAAATATGTAAATTATTATCCTGCCCACGACTTCTTCCCCAGAGGTCTTGTACATGCAACAGGCATGCTCCGTTAACAATGAATTTAGTGAATATATGTGGCTGTCAGGCAACCATAAGATTCCTAGAATTTATGAGAAACAATCTCTTCCTACAAGGATTATACACACACAAGGAAGTGAATGCCTTAATTTGTCTCTCTGTGCATTCTGAGATTAACTTGAGTAAAATGTAACTCAAAATGTGCATCAAAGCAGTTCTGTAATTTCTCTTCTCACACTGAAGTGTACAAAACCAATAATAAAATATGCGTTCTACACGTAAAGAAAAGTAATGAAAGAAAAATTATTTTGAAATCCAGTTATTGGGGGCACTGAGGTGGTAAGATGTTTTGGTGCTAGTTTCTTGTTGCTTAGGAAAGTGTTCTGACCATTACCTTGTTAGCTAAAATTTCCTTCTGTGTCCAATTTGGGCTTAAAGGAATGCACATCTACAGTTTCATTGGAGACAGATCAGGCATCCCCAGAAACTCCACCTTCTTACTGGGTCCCAGATGAGATTAAGTGGGATAAAAATGTCTAGATATTCAGTCACTATGGTATTGTGGACTACATTTTTGGACATAGATTTTAGATGTCAAAATCCTTTTACAGATACACCCCTTGACATATTGTTGTATGTGATTGAAATCAACCGCAGCTGACAATCCAACTGCTAAATAATTTGTGGTCCTAATCTAAAATGACCAGACTGAACAATTAGGAAGCTTTCTTGCAGATTTCTGTGGACAGAGCCTTCTGAAGGGCTCTGTTGTTTGTGCCAAGTGCTTTTAATTGTTCATTACCAAATGAAACCTGCTAGTAAATGTTTCTTAACTCTTCAGTAGGTCTTTAAGGTTCAAATTAGTGTGTACTGCAGTTCATTTCATTTCACTGTATTCATCATGTGGCAAGTTAAAATTAATAAACAATCTGCCTAGTTTCTTTCAAACAGTGACTAATACTGCTTTTATATACATTTGTCTGAGAAACACTATACTAATATACACAATATTCATGAAATATTGAAAAGCATCTTATTAATGAAATCAAGTCAATGCTAGGTTTTCACAGTCTTCCCTAGTTCTGAAGAATTTCCTTCCATTCCTCACTCTTTAAACGTGTTAATGCCCTTCACAATGCTACAGATTAATCTATGTCTTATTGTCCAAAAATTTTAGACTGTATGTATTAAAGCTATTCAGTAAGTTTTTGATTACTTTTTTCTGCTTTGTTTATTCTGCATTTAGGCATAAGCAATTATTTTCAAAAAGATTTTCTGATTTTAGATGCATGCATTTCTTTGGTATCAACTTGAGAGATTTTCACTGGGCGTGAATCCAATCTTTGGAGATGATTCAGCTTGTGTCCAGAAACCAAAACAATCACGGTCAGATTCAAATTCTGGAAAAATCCTGGATTATTCAGACATTTCCAATTAATGCAAGCCTATTGCAGCTGTAGTAGATGTAAATATTTGGTCAGAAACCACGAGACTGAAAGGTGAATAACAAAATACTTGGTGTTCAAGGCCAAATTGAGTGGGGCTCTGAGCAACCTGGTCTAGTTGAAAGTGTCCCTGCCCACAGCAGGGTGGTTGGAACTAGGTGGTCTTAAAGGTCCCCTTCCACCCCAAACTGTTCTATGATTCTATGATACTTCAAAAATGAAAATGCCTTGAATGATTATACTTTTTGTCTCTTCTCACTATAGTTATTGATGTTTAGAAAGAATCTTTAATAAACCATATATTCTTGATACCTCGTACAAGTTTGGCTAAGGTTTCACTTCTGTGGTTGTCTATGTGATTAGAGCAGCATTGAGCAGCTCCCTGGGATGTGGACCCAGCTTGGGATGGCCCTGGTCAGGCTGGGCTGGGCTGTGGGGAGCAGGGGGCTCACCCCGCTGCAATGCCAGTGATGCCCCTGATGGACCTGGAGGGGGACAGAAGGGGAAGAAGGTCTCAGTGGTACCCTCAGGGCCTTGGTAGCAAGTAGGGAAAGACAGAGGTGGTCACATGCGCCCAAGTTTACTGGTAATGCTCAGCATTTCTCACTGACTCTGCAATGAAAGGTTACTCGAATTACCTGAAGCTCTATGGTGACTTCTCATCTTTGTACTTTTTTGTGCTCTTTTATCATGTCTCTCACTACAGTCTAGTGAGAGATTCTGGATTTATTACTCCCAGTGAGAGCTAGGTTTACTAATCCCCTTTCTTTTAATAGTATCATAAGCAATTTTTCTTTTATTCTGTTTGGGATTCCTACTCATGAATACCTCCCTAGAACTTACCCAAAATAGTTTTCAGTGAGCCTAAAGTGAGAATTTCTGCTTTGTGTTGGTTCTTAATACTGAAATGGTGAGTTTTGTTGTTTGAAACCAACTTGCCACATATTTGCTAGTCATGAATTCATCTCATTTTTTGCTAGCTTTTTAAGAAGTTTTGACTGAAAGAGACTCCAAAGTTTTACTAGCAAAGCTTAGGTAATTCCTCATTACTGAGTTTGTGTGTATATTGAAAGAGTGGATATCATAATCTAACTACAGGTGGTAGCAAAAATAGAGAGTTATAAATCAGATTAGATTGTATTTTGTGTTTTGTATTTCAGCTCAAACTTGTTGAGGTAATCTCTGTTCATAGATTAAGATTTGTTGAATAAACAGTTATGAATCACTGGCTCTGACACCAAGTTTAATAGGAGTTGGACTGGCACCAACAACCATGACCTACACTGCTTTTCAAAATAAACTTCAGTCTTCCAATAGATCCTTGCTAGCATTTCTCTAAGTTTCCTCCAATGTCGGGATGAATTAGTCAATATGTGATACTCTGAATCTCATGTAAGCCTCAAAACTGGGTCAAAAGTTAGCTGGCTCAGGCACAGATCTATGTTGAGCTGCAATAGATGCACTTCCAGTCGCACTCCAGCTAATCAGCCAGGAGATAGCGCAGGTATCTCACACAGAAGTCAGCCATGCAAGCTGACTGTCAAGTGAGTTGGCTTGCATCAGTGAAGTGATAACTGCTATAACTATACAACAAGAGCAAGTTCAGCTAAGAGTCCATTTTCAAAGTTGTAAAAGAGTTCAAAATAATTCTGTTATCCCTCTGTTCAACTTTTGTTGGAATATTCCAATATTTCAGTTTCAGTATTGTTCAATCCGTTACTTGAGAGCAATGTGCTTAACATTCCCATGATGAATTTAGGTAACATGACCCAGGGGTTGGGAGAGGTGAACACACACACACGCATATACACAGCTCTCTGTTCCCTGATAGCTCAAGTATTCTGATTGAGGCTGGCTTTAAGCTCTTCTGTGGTGTTTCTACCCACCATGAATCCTGCTTCTCTGTTCAGATTGAATACATCTAATTTAGCATAATTTTAAATAAAATATTCCCACTTTGCTGTTCAAGCATGTGAGTCTTACAAAGCTCTTAACAGGTTGTCTGCTGTCTTTAAGACTTTTCAACCTGCCTCAGTACCAAAGAGAAAATGTAAACTTACCTACTGGAGTTGTTATGACACCGGTTCAAATTTTCATCTCGTGGTTTTATTATATCCTCTCTAATTTTTCAACAATGAAAATCAGAATTCTGACTTCTAAGCTGTTGGATAGATGATTTTTGGTTACTGATATATTTAAAACTCTGTCTTATATCCTAAAGTATATAATCCAGTTTAAGTAACTTTATTTTTAAAATCTGTTATTTATTAACCTTCAAAGGTTTAGAAAGGGCTGTTTCTCAGGAAATATTCTTTTTATATGATGTCTTAGTATGCCAAATTCGAATAATGAATACATGGTTTCTTTTCTTGTAATTTAGTGATTCAACAATGAATGTTTTTATATTAAGTTTGTTGTGTGTATTCTTACATGTTTTAAGTGAAAGAGTCGTTGAATCATTTAGGTGGGAAGAGACCCTTAAGATCATAGAGTCCGACCATTAACCCAGGATTGCCAAGTCCACCACCAAACTGTGTTCCTAAGCACCATGTTTACATATCTTTTAAACACCTCTTAAAATGGGGCAAGAAGTAGGAATTAGGGATCTACAGTTTGATAACCTTCTATCGTGAAACAACTGGTTTGGTAAGTGGAGGGAGAGCAGTGGATATCGTCTACCTTGACTTCATAAGGCGCTGACACTGTGTCCCATGGAATCATAGGAGCAAAGAATTGTTTGGAATGGTTTGGAACTAGGTAATCTTTAAGGTCCCTTCCAACACCCATGTCATAAGCAGGGACACCTTCCACTAGATCACATTGATCAGATGCCCAAGGAGAAGTTGATGAAGTATGGACTTGATGAGCAGGGAGTGAGGACTGAAAACTGGCTTAAGGGCTCAGCTCAGAGGGTTGTGATCAGTGGTAGGAAGTCTAGTTGGAACCACTAACTAGCAGTCCCTCACTGGGGTCAATACAGAATCCTATACTATTGAACTTACGCATTAATGATCTGGATGATCTGGCAGCGTGTACCCTTAGCAAGTTTGCAGATGATGGCTAAAACACCATCAGTGCTGACACCAGGGTGATCTCAACAGCCTGGAGAAATGGGCTAATAGGAACCTTATAGCCCAACAGGTCAACTTAGAGAAGCGCAAAGTCCTGAACCTGCGGAGAAACAATCTGATGTTTGCACCAGAATGTGTTGAGAGCTGGTCACCTGGCTGCATAAGGAGAACAGCTGGCAACAGATTGAGGAAGATTCTCCTCTACTCCACCCTGGGGAGGCCACAGGTGGAGTACCATGTCCAGTTCTGGGCTTCCTAAGACAGACATGGACATACTGGGGACAGTCCAGTGGAAGACCTCTAAGAGAGAGCTGAGATTCTTCAGCCTGGAGAAGGCTCAGGGGGGATCTCAGCAATGCATAAATATACCTGAAGCAAGGTAGTCTCTTTTCAGGAGTGTCCAGTCACAGGACAAGGGGCAACAGGCACAGACTGGAACACAGATTTGGTCTGCATATCAGGTGGCAGAGGGTGCCTGAGTATTGACACAGATTGCCCATAGAGGTTGTGGAGTCTCTGTTCTTGGAGACATTAAAAAGCTGCCCTGGGCAACCTGGTCTAGCTGGTCCTCCCTGAGCAGGAGGTTTGGACCAAGTGACCTCCAGAGGCCCCTTCCAACCTCTACGGTTCTGTGATTCACTAAGCCAGATGTAGGGCATGTCTGGTAGACTGCAATAGGAGCTGTTTGTGGTTCATTGAATCATGCTAATTTTTATGAACCCTGCTCAATTTTGATGAACTGGAATTTTCCAGACAGATTTGTTGATGAGCTAAGATTTGAGGAAGCCTTAACATCACTGATGCCATGAAAATTGTTTCTTTGGCTATGCTAAATATATAGTGTGAACTGCTGACAACTTGGAGGTTTGCAAGCCAGGGATACAGACAGAAGATAGAGACAAAATGAGTAAGTTGTAGTAAACCTGTCAAATATCTTCAAGGAAATTCTAACACAAACAAAGTTTTATCAGAAACAATTTGTGTATCCACTGATTTTAAGAAAAAAATGTGTCAGTATTTCAGAGACTCCTTTAATTTCATATAATGAAAACACAGCATATTCCCAGCACTGTACTTCCTGCTGAGTGCCTTTCAAGAACTGGAAACCTTTCTTCAGTACTTTTTACCTTCAGAAATAACCTCCCCAATTTAGACATATGTTACTACTAAAATAATCACATCTTGTTCCACATCTCTTCTATAAATTTACAGAAAAGGTCTCAAATTTTTGACTATAGCAAAACAACAAGTTTTCTTCTGTATTGGAAACTGAGAGCACAGTAACGTTCTCTGGATAACGTGTACCCAAGTGAAGCAACAGCTGGATGAAGAGGCAAGCTATGGCTTCCTGTTGAATGGAAAGAATTTAAATCAGAATTTGTAAAATAAAGTGCAGTATTGGACAAGCTCATAGGGACAAGAGAAAGCCAAATAAAAGCCAAAAAATGTAAATTTTCATGTATTTCTGGAAGACAATATCCCAGTTTTACAACTTTCCCATAAGAAATTATTTCCTCCAATCCAGGATGACCCATATGCATATGGTTCAGTGCTAGAGAAAGCCTGCCAAATGTTACTCCAAATGAAAGAAGTTGGGAATACAATTCTTCCTAGAACTTCAGATTGCAGAAACAGAAAGAGAATCTTAGTATAAGCCAAGAGCAAAGAAACATAGCACTGGAAGAAAACAATATTCCATAATTATTCTAAATTTTTATCCAGTCATCCTGTGCTGCAAAAAAGATTACAGCAACAATAAGAACCTTCCAAATGTAGATAATTGTCACTGCATGTTCTGGCCTACAATATGTACTGTAAAATATATTATAACTGACATTTTGAGGCAGATTCAAAATGTGGCAAATACTTTTAGCTATGTTAAAAGAGGAAAATAATTCTTAGGCTTCAAAGAAATTACAGACATCCAAAATAAAAACTGATTTTCATGTAATTTCTTAAAAACTTTGCATTTCCTGTACATAGGATTTTTTTTCTGGCTGCACAGTTTGACTACCTAGTCAATAGTTTGAGACATTAACATAAACACACTTCTAAGGTTTTGATATGGTAGCAGAATTATCCAATTGCATAGTAATATGTAAATCAGAACTAAGCATCACAGAGTAACAAATGTTATACTGGAATAGAGCTAATTTTGTTTGGTAGATCAGTCACTTCACAGCTTTCCTCATTTAGAACTAATAAATCATAATAATTTTCTCACATCTTTTCTTTAGTTTGTGAGAGTACTTTACAGATGTGGAAAACAGAACAGGTATGAATAGAAGTTGTTGTAAATATAAAGAGCACACAGAAACACAGAAATAGATTATCACGAATATGGCATACACCTCCCAGTTGAAACCAGCTATAACCATGTTTTTGAACTCCAGTAGAAGTGAGAATTATCCCTTCCCTATGCGAGATTCATTCTGATGAAAGCAACTTGATTAATTTAGCACAAGAAACCTTCTCTCCAGAACACGGATATGTAGTAGAAAAAGTGATGTACATGAAATATGTGATGTATATGAAATAGAAGTCTGGTAGAGCCAATGGGAGTCAGGGTAGGAAAGGTACATGAAAAGCTGTGTACATGTATTTATTTATTTATATTGATAATTTATGTATTTTGATGGTTGAAGATACAGGAATCAGGTGGATGCCTAGAAACATCAAACCTTAGCTTAATTGCAAACCAGATTTTTTTTCTGTTCATTGAAATTTGAAACTATGAAGCAATAAATGTTTTATTTATGGTGAAAGAGAGGCTTCTCCTGATAATCAGATGAAGTCATAGCTCTTTTAACTGTATCTTTAATGATTTTCCAAATTTTCTTTAATGTGATTTAAACTATAAAACCTCCTTTTTTTTTTAATCACTGGACTAAGTCAAAAGAACTTAATTTTTTATTGATAAATATTTTCTTTCCTTTGAAATCTTGTCAACTTTTAGAAGGATGAATTGCAGCATTTACTTTCTCTGCAGAATAATTTATGAAAATACTGAGATTTGAGTCTGAGTCTAGGAGAGACATTCTTATTTTTATTCAGAGATGACAGACTTAGATTTGATACAGTTTGATAGTTTCGTGTCAACTGAGAAAGATCATAACAGTCTTAAATTACCATTCTGAGTTATCTGAAGCAGCACTGTATTTACCTTACTCATTGGCGCAAGCTGTGTTATTTTGTTCCTTGGTCATTCTATTTGACTTGTCAAAACCAGATATATGTGTGTTCTTTATGAGCACCCTCCAATGCAACTTTGCAGTAATTAAAATTAAATTCCTCCAGTGGCCAAGCTATCTGATTGATCATTTGTTGAAGTGAAGATGTACTTCTGGATTAGGTAACTTAGAATCTCCACGTGGGAAAAAGGAGTGGCTCACGACAAAGGTGTCATATAAGCAATCACCTAGCAAAATATTTGTACTGTGATAAACTTCAACCATAATGGTAACTTTAAGAATTCCACTGAGAAAATTTGAGCATTTGAATATAAGGATGACCTGAACCATGGCCATAAATGCAGCTATTTTCATAAACTACTAAAATCCTATGCTGTTGCATAGGAAGATAAGACTTTTCATAATAAATAGAAGAATATAATATTCATTGTTATTATTTCATAATAAATAAAGAAATTTAAATTTTATTTCTTCCACGCATACTGTATAACTGAAGGTGACTCATACTCTAGTGTAAGCAGTTTGCAGCTATGATTTTTTGTTCTGGAAAACTGCAACACAATTTCATAAAAGCAATAATTTACTGTAGTTGGTTCTATGGTGTCATTATAAAACAAAAATCAAGAAATGTTCTTTCTATACCTTGGGGTAAAAAGCAAATGTGATAACATATACAGAGCAAAGAAATAAGAGTTAAATCAAGAAAGATAGTCAATAATGAAAAAGACATTTAATTTCAGCATAGTATTTATCCAATATTTGTTTCATATTTGTTAGTAATTTCTCCCTTTTAATAAATATTCATATTCTAAATATTCTCAGAAAGAGGTTACTGAGGTAGCTTGATACAAATCTAAAAAATAAAACCCAAAACAAGAAGTGACCTAAGAGTCAATCTTATGATAGTTAAAATTTGCAATTTGCACTTATTCATGGAGTCACAAAAAATTGCTCTAAAATCCCCTACACATACATATTTACAAACACTGGTCATTCAGTGTCGTTTCACTCTAATCTGCACCAAGGCATTTATTAAGAAGAACCTGGGTCACCCTCACTTTCTGAGGTGGGTCATTATGAGGATAAGTCTTGTTTATCTGATCTCTTGGGGAGTTTAAGTCTTCTTAGGAACCCTTTCAGTCTGTTAGCTTGAATAGGCACAGTAAAACAGTAGATCCTTAAGGAGTTGCCTAAGTGGACTAAAGTGGTTTGAAGTCCGGTGACATGAGTTTTAACACTTTTTTTCTTACTGACACAGCCATAGTGTCACTTGACATGGGACAAGGAAGGGAAAAACCTGCTGACAGTCTGTTTGTCATTGCAAATTGTCACATTTTGCATTGTGTTTGTTTACCTCTTTGACCTCAAAACGCTTCATTTGTTGCCTTCAAGGGGCACACTGCAACCACCTACCTACCAGTATTTGGGAGTTTTCAGACATTATATTTTAGAGGGACGGTGTGATCATTACTACTTTGCGAAACTACTTCGGAGTTATTTAATGAAATTGAATAGAATATAAACAGAAATAGAAATACAGAAATAGAATAGAGTATTTCTTTTGGAAGGAATCTACAAAGATCATTTTGTCCAACAGCCTGACTGTTTCAGGGCTGACCAGACTTTAAATCATAGTGTTAAGGGCATTGTCCAGATGCCTCTGGCAGGTTCTTATCTCCCTAATTTTCAGCTTTTGAAACCCTAACTCTTTGAAACCGTAACTTCAAATGATTTAATAATGTGGAATCCTCAAGCTTCTAAGTGAGGATCTTGCTTTTTATTTTATAATTTTAATATAAACATAGATGCATGTCTCAATAAATAAGTTTAATTAATTATGAGTTATCCACTAAAGCTACATAAGAAAAGTTCCTATATGTTTCAGGGACAGCAATAATAAGCTTAGCTTTTTATTGTTCTTGGGTTTTGCACAAGTTGGATTCAAGTAGAGTTTAAATCATGACAGATGTTTTGAAATAGACTGCAGGAGCTATGAGCAATATATTTAGAACTTTTAATTTTGTATTCCTAAAATGTTTCTCATTAGAATACATATTCTTCTAATTTTCAGGAATTAATTTCTTAATTAAAGGAAAACTTGAATGCACTGTGCATAAGAAATTACCATCCTGACTATATGTCATGTGGACATGTAGGAAGCTGCTGCAGGATGGAAAACTGCATGGAAAAAATTGTATTACTTTGTCCTAATGATAGTTTGAAGGATCCAGATTTTATTAAAATATTTTAAAGGGGTATGTGACCTATGAAATTTTATATTTCATCTCTTTATTTTTTTCATATATAGGTTTCATAAGCACTTCTGTCATTTTTATGTTGTATAATGTAATATTTATTACTTACATAAGACTTTAGTCGCCTTGGGTAATTTCTTATCACAAGCAGTTTCTCAGAATATCTACTAAAATGGATAAAGGGATATTTTCAATAATGTTTGTATGAGTAAGATCATAGGAAAGTAAAATTAAGCTTTTGTGGAAGCTCTATAAATAATTTATTTATATTGGAGAAAATATGCTTGTATTGTCATACTCTATTGTAAACATAGGCCAACTTTTTTCTCAATATGATTGTCCTCTGAGCTACTCTACAAAATGGATATGTCTGGGTGTTTTATAGTAGACTTGATTTCGGTCTGCACCCTACGAGAGCATGTAATCTAAAAGTTTGTCTCTGTGTTAATAGTTTATATTGATTTTCTCATTTTCAACTGAGGCTATACAGAGAAATAGGAAATCTATTTTAAAATTTTATCAAAATAATTATACTATAAGCTAAGCTTAAATTTTTCTGCTTTGGAACGATAACCTGACTGCAAGTGGCAGTTGGGTTTAGAATTCCCATACAACAACTTATGCTACTGAATCAGGCGGTCTTTTCTGACCATTAGAAGTCTACATGATGTAGCTAAGTCCAGTAATTTACTCAAGTGTAATGAAATTAAGATATACATTATACAAAAAATATACATAAAAATTATGCTTAATTGTAGGCTTTGAAATTCATTCTGACTGAGATGGAGAAAGCAGAAGAGAATGGAGGTCAAGTCTTTGTCTAATAGACTAGTGTGGCTCAGATTACTTCAATGGTTTTTCACTGATTTATACCAGCTGAAGTGCTGGCTTGCTCACTGAGTTTTCAGAATCACAACTGGCTTATTGAAATCATTTTTTCTCACCATTCATCCAATCTTAGCTCTACTGTGTTTATTTTGAAATTCAGTGGAGTTTTTTCAAATTTCAGTTTTCGGTTTAGATTTCACACCAAATAAATGCAAAAATCCATCATGGCAAGGAAAACTCTGATAATAAATACTACAAAGTTGGTTCACCATGGTGAGATTGATAATGTGTCATACACATGCATCTAAAACTGTGCTGTCTCAGGAACAATATGCTGAAAGAACACATGTGGGCAATGTCCATAGAGGTCACGCAATTCTTGTTATTTAAAATGCATATATGATATTCTGTAATGCCCCAGTGGTTATAGGTGATTAGAAATCAGTTGCAATATTACAGAATGAAAATTATTATTTTTACTCAAAATTATTAAAAAAAAAATCAGCTTCTGAATTCTCTGTGTGTATACATTTATATTTACATTATGTATTATTAGCTGGATTTTTAGAAACCTGTGGGAGGTCTGTCATTACCGTGAGTGATGCCAGAATTTTACCCCAGTGTCAAAGATTTGTCAGAATGCCTTTAAATATATCTCTGTGCCAGAATGAAATGCCTTGGAGGATTTGATGTGTTTAAGAGATCCATGGAGTTTGTTCAAGAATGATTAAGTGACTGTGCTAAATAAATACTATTCATTTGTGTTTGGCGAGGTAATCTCATTCATACCCTCAGGCTAATGAAAGCCGAGTTAAGAATACATAGAGCACTTACACATACAGCGTAAGGGGATTTGAGGGTCACTGGAATCTATTTGAACATTGAAATATCAGTGCCCGGGACAAATTGTTTCATTTAGCTTCTCATTCCCTAATTCACAGATTAGTTATCATGCTGTTATCTTACTTACTCCTTCCCTCTGGCTAAAACTGTGATGTCAGCCCCACCACATTACTACAACAAGTTTTCTTTTCATATTCTAGATTGCTGTCATGGATGCTGGTAGTACCTTTTAAGCCACCCTCTTATTCAGATCTCTTACAGACCATCCTCTTTCTATTCAGTTTCTACTGCTGGGTATGATTAAAAAAAAAATGGGAGAAAAAATTGAACTGGTATAACTAGTAAATAGAGGCATAATCAGTGAGAAAAGTGACAGAGCGAAAGAAAATGATGTAGAGGAAGAAAGGAGAGAATAGTGCTCAGATGGCAGAAAATACATTGCTGCAAGGATACATTTACAGAGATGTAGGAAAAATCTCCATGAAAGGAGGAAAAAAAGATTATGAAAAAAGGACCTAGAAGCTAGAGAATGTGGAGACAAGATCAACTGGAAACACCTAGCACAGACAAGATCAAGTGTGGGCAAATTATGTAGAATTGATCCAATTTTGAAGATTAAACAAAACAAGTGAGAACTGAACATTCTGGACAGAACAGCAGTTCTGAGATTCCACAGACATCAGCTTCTGGGCCACTGAACTTAAAATTTACATGTAGTGTAGACTAGCAAGTAAACAAAAAGTTTGTTGCTGTAAATTAATTCATTTGCTCACGTAAAAGGGAAATTAAAAATTAAATGTATTGCAAAGAATTTTGGTAAGATTTCAAATTATGGAGTGAAGACCAGTAAAAAGGAGATGAAATTCAATGTAGTTAAAGGCAAATCTGTACACATTAAAAAAAAAAAAAAAAAAAAAAAAAAAAAAAAAAAAAAAAAAATCCATCTCACTAAGGANAAAAAGGTTATCCACTCTCAGGGCAAAAAACCTGAAGCTATGAGAGAGAATGTTTATGGAAACATCAGGTCACCCCTCAGGAGCAATCCCAAAAACATAATCAAAAGTTAGAAAGTAAACAGAAGGGAGAACATTCACTATATGCTCCAGTACAAGATCAGGGAATATTGATTAAATTGTCAGGCAGCTGGTCACTTTTTTGCGTATCATTTGGAATGCCAAAATTTTGTGGAGGTTAAAAAGCAAAGAGATGAATTAATGAAAGAATATGTATTAATTGAACAGGAAATCTGACATATTAGCTTTGAATCAGTTCCAGTTGTGTGATGAGGTCTTTTAGTAGGGTCCTTCTGCAAGGACTGAAGTGTCATGATCATTCACATGGACACTGTGCTGAAGACCAATCAGTAGTTCTTTATTATATTTGCTTTATTTTTTTTTCCTTTTCTGCTCTATCCAAATGGCCACTTCGGACAGAAGGAATTAAAATGCCTCTCTGACACGTCTGATGTTTGGACTTTGTAATTTAAATATGAGACAAAAAATGCAGTAGCACACAGGTAAGTTAAAATTAGATATATATTATCAAAATACTCTACGTTTTATTTCACTCAGTAATAAAGTTGGTAAAAAATTTATTCCAGCTAATGAGTTCTTGGCTAAATTAGAGGCCAAGTTAATGTTTTTTCCAACTTTTTATCTTATACTGCTTTTCAGTTGTTAAAGAAGTTATGTGGATAGTCCTGGTTTTTTTTTTCATTTTTATATACTTTGTCAGGCTCCCAACAGTTCACTCTCACAGTCTGTATATGATAGAACAATCCAAAAGGGAGATAGTCCTGTATCTAATTAGTGACTTTCACTCAAAATTGATTCACAGTGGTAAGAAATATTATGTCAGTCTCTAAATATTTCTGAAATAATACTCTTGCAACTTCAGCCTGTTACTTCAGCTGCTTAAGACATTCAATTTAAGTAAAAAGCTTGTGTTTGTCCTCAGAGCAAGTGCAGCTTATTGGCATGAATCATCTCTAAAACTATTTGGGAGCATGTTATTATTTTTCCCCTAAGAAAATGTCATTTTGGCAAAAATAAAACCTTTTTGGAAGAACATTTTCACTGGAAAAGTATTTCTTAGATCCAGACGAAAATTTCTAGCCAAATCTGTGGAAAAGTAGGTCCATCTTACACTTCCTAATTGTCCATAAGGCTCCAGTCAGGTTGGTAAAACACTGGATGTCTGCACTGTAGTAAACAACACAAATTCTGGGGAGTGATCCAAGCAGTGTCAGTTACATTCTCCACAGGTGTGA
The DNA here is from genome assembly GCA_013397845.1 of Melanocharis versteri. NCBI lineage: Eukaryota > Metazoa > Chordata > Aves > Passeriformes > Melanocharitidae > Melanocharis > Melanocharis versteri. Next base: position 75,994 of record VZTG01001432.1, read on the forward strand.
TCAACCATGTGCATCTTCAGAAAGAACCATTAACAGCACTTCAAGTAATATGAGGTCTTCAGTATATAAATATAAAATGGAAATATACATTAACAGAATCAGTAAATTATGACTTAACTGAAGCTTGTTGGAAAAGAAGTTTTCTCTGTTTTTCTCTTCAATGAGACCAAAATTTCAGCCTTCTGGAGGAAATAGCTAGATCAAACACCTCATGGAATTTCTGTTCAATATTTGGTAGAAAATGTAGCTGCCTTCTTTCCGCTGAACATTGGGTTCTCTAGTAAGACTGTCTTTGATTTATCAGGGTTTGCTCTTGTAAAGTAGTTTACTGAAAAATTAGTTGTCTGAGAGCAGTGCTTTCTACATAAAGAAGAATGGTAAAAGGGGAAATTAAACTACATCTTTTATCAATCTGTACAATAGCATGTATACACAAGAATACTTTGAAATGTATTTATTTTTAACAAAATAAAAATTTGGGTTTTCAATAGCTTAAAGTTTCCATCAAGTAAAAATACTTCACAAAATAATTTTGCAGTTGTCAAAATCTATTTTCCATCAGAAATCAATGTTGAGAAAACTATTAAATGTAGCCTGTTTCTAAAACTAATATTAGAATAACCTGAAATTTTAATACTGGAAGAACCTGATTTTTTCCCAATAGTTAATTCAGGCCTTTGTCTTTGAAAAACTCACTTTCAAAACATGAAAAATAATTTGGATACTGGTATCAGCACAGTGTTTCATGTCACAAGATTCAACAGGTTAATGAATTTCAAACAACTACTTGAACAGAAACAGTCTAGGTATAACAGTAGAGTAGCAGTTGCTTTTCTGTAACTTTTCTATCTTTTTTTTTCTTTCTTTAATGGATTGCTGACTGTGAACCTTCAGTTTTTAAAGATGTGTCCTAATAATTACTTAGCCCAGTATGAGCACCGACATTAATAATTTCTAGGTTGCTTAGTTATCTTAATACCAGCTTTCTATGCTAAACAGAAATGTTCAGTTTGGCCTTGATCCTGCTTCCTGATTCTTTTATTTTGCCTAATATCCTCATGATATGCAAAAAATGATAAAGGGGAAACTTTCATAGAGTCCTTAATGTTTCTGTCTTGCTTGAATTAGAATATTTCTACACAAAATAAAATAATCATTTATACTGAAAGCATTTACGCCAGTTAAAACAAAATACACAGCTGCTGTGGCAAAGAAACCTATTTCCATAGAACTTGGAATCTACAGATCTTCTCAGACAGAATATTAATTTCAGTGTTTCTGTTCAGCCTCACTGCTTCTGCTAGGAAGGTTTTCTCCTAGTGCAAAGGATCAGCAATAAACTATAAAATCACCATTGGTTTCAACCTATGCAGAGCGAGACAAAACTGAAACAGATCACTGATCAGTCTTTTAGTGACCAGGCAGTTGGGGTTTATTTTGTAGGTTTTATTCAATCAGCGCCAAGCACGTGATCACTAGAAATAATAATCCCTCCCGTGTGAATGTTGCTTCTACTGGCATTCTTATCAAGGTCTGTGTTGAAATTTGTCCTTGGAATATCTCTAGTTCCAATTACCAAATCATAATTTAGAAATCATAGAATCATATAATTATCAGAATTGTAGATAACACTTGGCAGTGTGAAAGAATGAATTGCTGATATTTTCCAAAGGGAAGTAGAAAAAGAATGTATAACTATGTGAACTGTTCCATATAAAATACATTGGAAAAAAATTGTTGACATGGCAACCTTTTTCCATTGACAGGAAGGCAAGATGAGGATGAAAAACATATGCAGTAAAAGATTCAAGACTTAGAGTACGCACAAGAGAAATGTAAAAATGACCAATATATTTCACACAACTAATCAGGAAAATTGCCAGGTTAATATTTCTTTCCCTCTGTGTCCCTTAATGAAATCTCATTTGTTTTTGAGAGAAAACAGCTTTGTAAAACAGTTTCACATCCAGACAGAAACAAAGCCAAGGGTGAATACAAAGCTTTAGACATGAAGTACAGATGAAGGAAGGTTCTGTTTTAGAAATTCCAGCCAACATCCTTCTTGCCAACCTTTTCCCTTCAGTCTTGCTCTATGACTTTCATATTGTCTGGAAAGAAAAGTAACATTTTGTGTTTTATCTTTCTGTTCTTACTGAGTCATATGGTTACCAAGCATCTGTTGCAGAAGTGAGGCACAGTTCTGACACTGAGAGATGTTTCTAACTTGTTAGAATATCTGATGGTACTGCCTTCAATAAAGTTGTGAGATCTGTGGCTTTATGCCTCTCCAGTTTCACTGAGTTTCATCTTGATGAAGTTTCATATAAACTTCAGTTGAAAATCTATTTTGTCATTTCAGTGCACTTGCTAGTAAATAAGGCCATGTATTCTCACACTTGATACAAACATAACTAATAGATTGGACAAATATATGTTAATTAAGGGCATATTCAGCATTAAAAATATGTGTATTAAAATGAGAATAAACGGAAAAATCCTCCCACTGGAGGATTTGAGGTTATTTCATCACTCTCTGTCTTTTTGGAAAGAAATGAAAAGAAATTACTTGTAAGACCTTTATCTCTACCTAATTACATAATGAACAAAACAAGAAAGACTGTCAATGAAGTTGTTAAAGCTATTGTTGAAGCACTGGGCTGGGAATAAGCACATAGACTATTTATCCATAGCTCAGATGACCTCTAATCAACACCCTAACTGTTCTGAATTCCATTCTAATTCTTCCTAGGCTATATTTAAGGGTATACATTTGGCTTACCTAATTAATGGCTGCAGTGTTTGCATGGGCTTTTAAAGGCTAAGTGTTGTGGTGCCCACAGCTCAAAAACGCAATGTGTCTGTGTATGTAATCTGTAGACTCTTTATTTTATAAAAGGGGATTAATAATGATATCTACTTCAAAGGTACGTTAGAAGAGTGAATTCAATAAAGATGAAGAAATGTCCAGACATTTCCTATCATCGGATTTATACACGAACCTGACCTATACAGGTTGTTTTTAAATAGTTGCTATAGTCAAATTAGAACTAGACATATTCTGGTAATGAGCAACTGCAAGTACCAGTTTAGGTTAAAGAGTTTGGTAGCTATACTGAGCAGACACAAGTCCAGTCCTTTTACTGGAGACTGCAAAAGTGCATATATGTACAAACAAATTTATTTATTTATAATTTCCTGATTTATTTGATGAGGGATGCCTGGAAGGGGTTGCATTTTAGATCGATGGTGCTAGTGACATGTTAATCTGACCAAAACTGCAGTGCTATTATTGTTGTTAAAATAATAACAAGTTGTAAGCTGCTGAACTCCTCCAGACTCTACTTGTTGGGGTTTTTTCTTACTATTGAAAAGCTCGAGAAAAAGGCCAGAAACCAAGAATTCATAATCCTGTGATCAAGGATTGCAAAGTGTAGTGGTAGTGTTGGAACATGAATAAGACAGAAATAGAAGTTACATAAACAGCACAGCTGACCTCTTTTTATCAGAGTTTACTAGAACAAATACTGTGCCTGAGAAAAGAACAGATAAAGTCAAAATATGACCAAAATAAAACATGTTTCAGTTAGAAGATACTTGGAGATAGACCTGTGGTTGGATTTTCACTCAGGCTCCTCAAAAGTACTTTAGTGATAATGCAGACCACTTTAGGCACTTAAGCGCCCATTTAGACTACAGTGATATCACAAACTGCCACCTTTCTTCAAAGCCAGTACATTTTCTCTGTATTTCAGTTTCCGTCTATGAATTCGTGTTCACGTCTGTTCTCATTCCAAGCCACTATTACCTTAGCTGAAGTTCAGTCCCAAAAGAGGACTCCTAACCTAATCTCAGTAGGCACAATTTTGAAGGCATGTTCTGACCACAAATATGAAAACAGATTAGAATAAAATTGCTCCAGGTATTGATCAACATTTTTTAATTTTAGCCCTATTGTATGTGCATAAAACGTAGAAAGTTTCACAGTAAAAAGACTTTCTGTAGGATAAGTGACCTCGGATGAAATTCCTTTTTCAAATTAGGCAAAGTATCGATTTGAAGCTTTGTCCTGAGGATTTAATCTGGTCCATTTGTTACACAAGACTTGTATGTTTCTGCTTATTCCCTGTTTTGGGTCCCCCTTCTGTCTATACAAATACAAACAAGTAATCTATCACCTTGCTTCCAGAAAAGGAGTGTATGGTTTAGGACTGCATCATACTTCTTGCTCAGTTCAAGAGACAATTTCTATGATCCTTCCTAATGCATATAATTAGGTAAAATGTAGCAGTTACTGATTTCACTAGAGTAATATCTGCATCAAAGTTAGTGGACAACTGTGTAAGTATTTCAGAGCAACTTTAAATTAAAATATTCAGATTCAGATCTGTCTGCTTTGAAAGTCAAATATCTTAGATCAAGTTTAAAGATGGACATGGTGAATTAGTAAGAGAGTGTAAGAGGACCGAGCAAGCAAGATGAACATAGATACTGGATTCAAAGCCAATAGCTCATTCCTTATAGGACCAGAACTGAAATTAGAATTAGCTATGCTGTGTTTTGATGGATGCTTTCTTGATGAATATTGAAAAGATAATGACCATGTTTTCAAAAATGACTAATTTTCAAATAATTTTGGATAAAACACTATGGGAGTGGTTTGGGTACCTGAACAGAGATGTCTCCTGTCACTGACGCTATTCTTGTCCTTGTCTATAAGGGCACTCACCAATCAGCCATAGCCTCAATATCAAATCTACTCACCTTTTATAGACCACACTCTTCCAAAGTTAGTAATTCAACTTTGTTTAGTGATGGGCCCATTTTTCCTTCAATTACCTCAACGCTCTTTTCCTTTCCCTCCATATGCCACTCCTTCAATCTGGACATATTCCTCTCTGATGCTCTCTCAGCTGTGATAGTAGTTTAATATTAATCTGGAAATTTGAAACATTGCTTTCTAGAAATTGCACATGTTGTTAATCTGTTCCGTCCGTACCTTCTATATTCCATTTTTTTTTTCTGAGCAGAAACAGTTTTTTTTCCTTACTTCTCTGTCCATTGTGTTCCATAATGAAGCCTTCATTCATTAATAGATATTTTGCTGTTAGAATAGTAATAAATAACCAGGCTGTGCGTCCATAGTTCTGTCACATATATTGTCTATTATAATACAGTTGTTCTTAAATACTGAAGAATAATTTCATTAAGCATCTCCTGGAGCTGCTTTAAATTAGGATTCCAGGGGGAGCAGAAAATGGCACCTAGCACCATTTGCCTCGCATAAAGCGTAGTTTAAATCCACTGAAATTACACTTCCACAAAGTTCAATCTGTCTATGACCTTCTTTCTATCTAATGTCTTTCCTCTTCATGTCACCCTCCTTCCTTCAGGAGAGGACAAACGCCAACAAAACAAACAGTTTCATGGAGAAATCCACAGAGAGTACAGTTTATAGTGACCTTTTCTGGACTTTACCAGTATTCACTGGAGATACAAAATATCTGGAGAGAAACTTGATGTGAAAGGTTTTTTTCTGTTAGGATAGAATTTTGGCTAGCATAGCTCCTAAACTCTGTAAGGGAAGATCCTGTAACAGTGCCTGAAGTACTGGAAAAAAAATGTTTTGCATTTACTACTGAGACAGAAAGAAAAAAATTTCATTAAAAATGTCATGCTGAGTAAATAACTGAAGTAGTTCATATTTCTGTCATTAACTTTTATGTCATTTCTGGTATTGTCCCATTCTAACAACATGCAGAATACCTCCTAACACAGACTGTAGTTTAGTATGTCTGCATTTCCCAGCTGATAACTGAATTCCATACTGGTGTACTGGTAAGAGTCAGATATGGATGTGACAGAAAATTATTTAGATGTCCTTGAGAAGATCTTATTTTAGAAACAGCTGATGCTTTGGAAGGAGCATGCAAACTAGGCTAGACTGTAGGAAAAGGCTCTTGTTTTGTTTAAAATCACTACTTATTCAGATATTTAGACGTGCTAAGCAGAAGTGTTTTAAGACAACAGGATCTACTTTAAAATAATTTGCTGAATTCTAATGCCCGGATCCTGCTAGTGATTCCTGAGGTAGAATGAAAAAGCCATCTTTTAATGGAAAAATGCAAAACATGCATTTGCATTGCCTAAAGGGGGACAGCATGAGGGACGAATGAGGCACATGGAGTCTTATGTGTTGCTGCATTTACAATTCAAAGAAACATCTACAATTTCTTCCTTTATTTTTTTTTAAGACACTGTTGGCTGTTGCATTAACATCAAGATACAGTTTCAACCTTACTTATAATTTGTTATTGTGTCAGATACAAGCCTTGTTCTGCCACATTTCATGTATGAGATTGTTTTAGAGAGCATGGACATAATGTTTTGATAATCTGTGACAAGTTTCAATGATTCAGTTATATTTGCTAGAAATAAACACAAAATTCATTTTCAGTCCAGTTCTTATTACTATCCACAAAAAATGGAGATATGTTGGCTAATCCAAGCAGTTCTGTTTCAGATTCAAATACCTTTGGAAAAGGAATTATTTTCCATTTTTAGCTTAATTGTGTCTAAACTGATAGTTATATCTAAACTCTCTAAACTGATTCTTTTCCACGGAAAACATTCACTGATTAGCACAATTACTGAAAAATGCACCTGCACATGGCTGTTTTCTGATGTTCTCTTTAGTGAATCAGGGCAAAACAGCATTTTAGGTCAAGCAAAACATGTCGCTATCAAAATCTCTCTGCAAAAAATTTTACAGCAAATACTTTTAATTGAGATTATTAGTTATTTACTTTGAGTTTTATCCACAAAATCTCTCCATTAGTATTTGAGGAAGCAAATTGGCTACTGCAAAATGCTGCCAAAGACTACTTATTGCAGAAGTTGGTTTGAAATTAAAGGCAGGAAATGAGATAAAAAAACCTTTGAAACATGCCAAGTGCTAACACAAGTTTTATTTTTGAAAGTTATACTTCAAAGCCTCATGTAAAATGAAGAAAGTGAAAAAAAAAAAAAACAAACTAAAACACAAGTTTTAAAGATATAACTTCCAAATGGAACTGTGATTTAATTTTCTCAACTATAAATAACATCAGTTGTTCCATGAGAAATAGTCCAAAAATAGTTACTTTGTTTAGACTTTTATTGGTCTTTTAAATAAAATAACAAATATCTTGTTAGAAAACAAAGTATTTTAATATAATCTAGAAAAATCTGTTTGAAGAGGCAATAGTTGTTTCTTTTTCTAATTCAACTTCTCTACCCCAAAATCAAAAATGTATGAAATACAAGCAATGTTGTTATCTGTCAAAAGAAATTCCCTGGTGTTTAAAAAACCCTAACTACAACTAATTGCACAGGCTTTGTGCCATTGCTAGAACTTGACTTCAACATTTATACGAAGTAGACTTTGAGCAAAATGACTGAAACTCCATCCTAATGATGTGCAAACTTGGTCAGACAGAATTATAAGAACACTGAGAGAGCTGAGCCAGAAGTCCTAGGAGTTTTTTTCTGTCTGCAATTCTAGGGACCTCCTGCTAAGAGGTGAGATTTTTTTTCTGGCTCTACGAAAAGTAAGTGAGGTCTCTGGAAGCTAACTCTTTTTGTAAATTAAATACTATTATGAAATATCTGGTCCATTAACACTGTAATTCCTACTTTAGGGTTTTTGTGTAGTTAATTTGGAGTATCTTTGTCTAAAATAATTACTGAGGCACACCAGAGCTTCCTTATTTCTGTCTTTTTCTCCCCGTTTCATTCAGTATTCAATAAGTATTCAGTTAAGCAGTTAACTCAGAGGTAATCCCTTCTGCCCTGGATCTTTTATATCCAGTATTCAAAAATCACTTCTACATATATTCTTTTGCTATAGAATGGCTTCACTGTGTTTTAGAAGCCCAGTATTCATAACCTCTACTTCTGTGCACTCCCCTGAAAATTGGAAAACTTGTGATATTTTGCACCCAAGAAAACTCCCATACCTATGGAAAGTGTCTTAGCAGTTTGTCTAACCACAATAAGCGAATAAAAGCAGGTGAAAGCAAACCCAAAACTTAAAAAATAGATAGGCAAATAGAAGATTATATTTTCTAAAGAGTCAGCTTTCACTTTCCCTAACTCTGTGAGCTGTCTGTACATATGTGACTAGTAGTATTGTATCTCCTTTATATTCTCTTATGTACACACATGCACTGTGTATCTTAAATCTAGAGTATATAGATTGTTGCTGTAGACACCTGTATATCCATAATTAATAGGCACATATTGAAGTTTGACTATAATAATTTACAACTAGATACTCACCATATCATGCTAAGTAATACTGAGCCTAAATTTATTATATTTCTTGCAGAAAAGCAACATGTGGTAAGTAATATGAAAATTGATAAGCAGCAAAACTCCCCCAATCTGATGTCACAATAAAATGGGCAAAAAAAGTTGTAGTGTTTAATTTTTGTAATTCACATGATCTCTGTAAGGACCACAAACTACAGTACAGAAAGACACTCCAGCCTATTTCCTAGATAACAGTAATGTAAACAAACAGGCATATATACAGCCTTGGGAAAAAAAGTAAATGCCAACTTCCCACTGAACGCCTGGCAAGAACTGCCAGCAGCAGTGTCACTAAGCCTTTCAAAATGTACAGCTATCAAAACATCTCCAAACCATCCCCAAAATACTGTAACCTTAAGAATTTTCAGTGATGAATTACGAATCTAGAATTAGACTCTCAGTCTCCACTGGATAGTAGTAGAAGTTAAAATACTAATTGGATTGGGTTGTTGGATGAATAAAACACACTTCGGCATTAATTTTGAAAGGTATATGTTTATACACATTCGTGTTTTTATATTGTATCAAAAAGCAAAAAAGAACTGTGTACTTGCTTCTGTTTCAACAGCTACCTTAAACTGAGACATTATATTATGCTAGAAATATTCTAATTTTTGCTTAAAGAGAATCTGTTTTCCCAGCAGGTAGCAGGCATCTTGTTTCTAGAGAAAGATGATTTTTCAGACCATCTTGTCAAATCCAGTCTTTTCATGAGGCAGAATAAAGACACATTCATTACTTTCAACACTTTATGGTTCACTCTTGCAACTTTTAGAAGAGTCGAATTGTCTGAATTTGGGAATTACTAATATATGGATTAAGCAATTCTGTCTTTCTTTTCCAGAAATGATAAGTATTATGCATAAAATAAAATAAACACTATTTTACAATATTGACACCCTTAACTGTACTGTGTTAAAAATATCACAAGATATGAAATTTAATCTGAGGGTTCCTAGACAGTTTAAAATCACTACAGTCTTTAGTTTAAAAGTAAGTTTTATATGAAGTATTATTTTCAGAGATTAATTAGGTATAGAATTAAGTTTATGTAGTTTTTCATATGAAAGAATACTTCTCTGTCAGATTAAATGCACCACTGTCGTCTTGGAATGCCTAACACGTAGGAAATTCTTCCTCATATCTAAGTTTTCTGACAGATGTGTCATAGAAGATTCATAATTTAGGGAAATTGGGATGTTGTCTTATATTAGCTACTTTGGCCTTAGTGAAATGAGAGTTATGAGTGGTGTAAAATCTATGGCACTACCATTTAGCTTTTTCTCATGCTCTTTACATATTTTGTAGTCACATACTATATACATAAATAACAAAGTAGTTCTAGCAGAATGTTCAAGATTTATCAGTACAGTTAATGGTTAAATTTAAGCAATAATTTTAAGCACATACCTCCAGAAAAATTCTGAGGTTAGCTTTTGTAAAAAAATATTGCTATGTTTTTTCTTTTAGGGAAATACTTTATCAAAATTTATGAGTACACAGTTTCCACTGCACATGAAAATACTTAGTTTACATATAATGTGTCACTCTATGTAAATTAAGATTTTATTCCAGTTTTAAAAGTTCTCTCTATCATCAGCTCACATACTGTAAGATAGCTGAAAAAGAGTGTGGACTGGCTCCTGTTTTAACAGATAGCTGACTGGGTCATTATGAGTTACTAGTCATAACAGAAGTATTCTAACTTTTGCTTAACGAAAATCAGTCTTCCCAGGAGGATTTTCTTAGGTGGCAGACATCTTGTTGTTTATCTAGAGAATGCTAATTCTTCAGATCATTTTGCCAAATCTGGTCCTTTCATGGGTCATAAGGAGACAAACTGTCAAATTTTATAAATAAACTTATGGATTACTTCTAGCTTCTGAATAAAAGCCAAAAGGCAATGCACTCAGACATTAAAATGTTTTGAGAGAAAAAATTAGTAGATACAGGAAGTAATTAGAGTGTCTGATAAATTTCAATATCTGCAAAGATACCCTGCCTGTTCAGAGTGATGTTTTCAAGAGTAAGTGATTAAAGAACTTGTCAAACTTCAGTAACAACAGCATTCAGTCAAGTCACTTTTCTATGTGTATTAAATCTATTCAGCAAATTTGTTTACTGAGCCTGACATGTTTTATTTTATATGCATATAGATGTCATATCAAGTATGAAGTGGACAACCCTTTGTAAATAACATGCGAAAGAGATGATAAATCAGCTCTTTAAACAGACTGAGGTTTCTAAACAGGCCAGTGGATAATTATGTGGGGTATGCATCACATAATTAGTGTGAAGCTTACAGATTTGGTATGCTAACAGTCATAGTATCAAAAATACCCATCTTGCATTCAGGAAAGTAATAAATCAGATACATTTTGTCTGCATTCAGAGGCTGATAAAATGTCCATTAATATTAACAAAATCTGTCGGTTGACTTAACTGATTGTCCATCAGGTTGCTAAGTCAAAGTTTGCATCTACAGTAGTAAAAGTCAAGTTTGAGGTGCAGGTTTATCCTTTGAAACATTCTATTTGCTTTGTTCATCACCATGTACATGACCTAAAATAGCAGAAGCGGCTTGATTTCCTCCAAGAAAGTTCTCTTTGCTGGAGAGTAAAAAATGACAGGTATACTGAAAAGGAATCACTGAAATACTGTGCATTCTTCTCCACTTGACACAATGACTGGGTTTGAAGCAGTAACAAAACATTTTGGAGCTCCCCCCACTACAGAATGTTTTTTAGCTGGAATGATGTAGTGATGTTAAATCAGGCCAGATAATGTTTCTAAGAAACAGTGATTCTTTCTTAGAATAAGAAGACCTCGTCTTTTCAGCACTAAAATTTAAGACAATAATTTTGAGAAAGTTCCTTATCTAGAAGTAATAATTTAGATTCTGCTTTCCCTTTTTTAATTTGTGATTTGATTAAGTGAAATTTGGATGGCTTTGGTAAAATGGAGAGTAGAGTTTGACCTAGCTGTTTTTTTTCTGCATTGCTGAAATTTTGGCTAGTCTCTCAGAAACAAGAAAAATCTAGGGAGTAATAATACAGATAGGAACATTGAAAGTTTCATAAATCATGCAACTTCAGTCTGCATTTTAAATTTGTTTCTTCAGATAGTGTTTCTCACTCAGATGAATTGTTCTCTTCCCACAAAGTTAAATTTAAAAATTGTGGTTAGTACAATATACAGTCATTATCTAAAAAGTGCATACTATAATGAGATTTAGAGGTCCAAAAAATTATGTCATCAAATCACTGAAGATATTAAACATCTGTGTTAGTTATGCAAAGTTTATCAAGAAGCAGTCTCTAAATATAAAATGGAAATACATCGGATTCAGAGGAACACGTACAGAAAAATTTTAAAACCTATGTTCCCAATAAGAACGTAAGATATTTAGGCACATTTTCAAAAAGCAAATTATGTGACTAGATAGAATTTAGGTACCTAAGTCATTCTGAGAATCTAGATATTCTTCTATGAAAATAAATCATAAGCTTGAAGATATAGAAATTTTTAATTTAAAATATTGATATCCCATGGTATTTAAGTTAAATTAATGTTAATCTGTATACTGCTTTGGGGAATCTTGGTAAAATATTATGAAATTTTTGGGCTGTATCAGGATGAGAAGTATGTCAGAGTTTAAACAAAATTAGGCCAAAATACTTGGAAGTAAACTTAGACTTTGTTTTTCCCTCCATTCCTCCATCTCTTTTTACAGTTTATTAGTATGCTGCGTTCCTGATGTGTATTGAGCTGAAACAAATTTTAGAGCTTACAGATCTTTTTCAACTTTAGAATGTTTCCTTTTCTCATGATGAAGAAATATCTACTTACAGATCAATCAAAGGCCACTCTGTTTTCCATCACTACGCTGGTTTAGCTGACTGCTCCCTTTTTATGTGTGGAGCACATATTGCTTCTAGTGCCTGTTTTTCTTTTATCATAAATCCAAGTCCCCATAGAATCGGAAGATATTTGTTCACATTACTTATGTTTTCAAGTAGGAACATGAAGTTCAAATTCTGAAATATGTTTGAAAAGAAAAGTCAGAGCTGCTGTTATTAGAAGGAGTTCAAACTTCTTGTAACACTGACATGAAACATTGCACTCATTGTTATGGGAGAAGGTCAGTAGTTCAGATAGAATCTGTATTACAGACAGTTCCAAAAATGAAACTAAAGGAGCACTGATAATATATTTTCAAAGTACCTTTCCCTGTGCTCACTTCTATGTTATTCATAAAAGTGTGGTGGCCTTGCATCACAGAGACAATCAAGGCAGTGATTTATAGAACAGCCTTATCATAACATGTATTAAGGAGTGAAATGAAAATGTAGTCCAAGATTTCATAGCCACTCCCATTTTTTTAGGAAGTGTGTATAACGGAGAGAGGCTATTAATGGAGGCATATATACTTTTAGTGGATGGGGTCCTAACAGGAGAGGATGGGCACTCACTGAAAAGCACTCAAGTGTTACAGACAAAATTATATCACTGGAATCCTACAACAGGAGAGTGTGCAATATCGCTGCAATGATTGGATTTACGAATGTGATTTGATCATATTATTAAATAATAAAATCAATTAATGATGTTTGGCCTTTCTTCTTAGGAATATGGAACAACTGTTGAAGTTATAAGATCATGACAATTCTTGGACCAACAGAGAATATTTGAATTTTTCATTCTCAAATGCTATATGAACTTTTAAATATCTACACTAGGTTAACAGTTAAATGTTAGGTTAAATATTTTGTCTTCTATTTGCCGGGGAATTGTTTTGAACAATGAGAGTGATGTATGTTGAAGTGTGCTCAACACGGGCAATTGCTATAATGTTTTGTTGATTTAGGGTATTCATCAAATAAGAACATTCAATTATGCCTGATATAAATATCAATATAAAGAGTGATGAGACACAGGACAAGATTTGCTAAGCAGTCAAGCCAAACAATTCTTGTTCGCTTACCTGACATTATGACATCATAACACATGTCGTAGACTGCTCTCCTGTGTGTGTGCAGTGATATGTTGCACTGTCAGTTTTCTAAGTACCAGCCTGTCACCTCCCCTTGGGTAAAATGAATGTGTTGATAAAATTTTCTGTCAAACAGTAAAAAGATATTGTATTTTATATCATGCTATGAAAGAGTAATTATTTTTATGAGAGCTATAATTCATGTTACATCAATCAACGTAGTAGTTATGTGGGCATGTAGTTGAGGTGCAATAATTGGAAACATGACTAAGCTAATTTTAGTAGCAACTGAAAGCTCTTATTAATTACTACCAAGAACCAAACTGTTGGATCGCGTAAGTATGGCATTAATGTCTCTGTGCTCCAAGATTAATTTAAATGGAAAGATTATCTCTCACGTTCTTTAAAACCCACTACAAAACTTTAACCCAGTTACCCAAGCTTCAGTCAGCTGTACACTCATGTTTTCATTTCTGTATACTAACTGTTGAATTCTTTTACTGATAAAATACATTCATTGTAATTTATCAAAATCTTAAGTTCTCAATATTTTTTTGTCAAGTGGATAAAACAGAATTAAATTTAACTGAGAAGTTTTTAGACTAGTTAAATGTGACTCTAACTAGTCACTAGCAAGTGACTGGGTTTTATGTCTTGAATTTGTTGAAATGGATCTCGCTACTAAACACTCATTGTTTGGATTTACACGTGGCTTGGAATATTTGATGGTACACACTCAGTGCATGCGCAACACAGTTGTGGAGCTAGGTCTGGATCCGGAAAAATACTATCAAAATACTGTCAAAATACCCAGATGTTATAGAATCTGTTACATATCCAATATTACTTAATGGTGCAGAATTAGGTGAAAAACTGTAGACAGACCATTGAATGAAGCTGGGAAGATACTCTATCATAGCTAGCTATTGTGACTATCAATAATAGTAAAGAGAGAGCAGCATATGCTTTATCTTATGTCAGCAGCCAGTGCACACTCTTCCCAAAGCCTTAATTTGCTGTTTTCTTGCATGTTCTGAAGCTTGAGTTGCTGGTGTTTTGTGTTTTGTTACCTATATGAAGTTAGCTCAGGTGTATATCAGAGTCATGACATCCCATGCTCTTGGAGATGCCCTAACAGGATTATTACAGCACGTTCGCTGGATAGGGGACTACAGAAGGCAGAATGGCAACACCAGAGGCCACTCTGTTAATGGTTGAGGCTGCTTTCACCCTGAAAGGGTTTTTTTTTCCCAGATGTAGACTCATACCTGAAGGAGGATATTCATTTCAGTCTCATAATTTACAAAAAAATCCAGAATAGCTGATTCAGGTGCCGAGCTATTCCCAGCACTATACTGTTGCTTCTGACATGCAAATTAATAACTCTGCAGGGCACTGCACATTCATACATGCAAAGCTTAGAAGACATCTCTCTCTTGTCCTGTCGATAATCTAGGTGCCAGTTTGGAAGAGAGTCCAGAGTCCTGTAGTTAGGTGGGCCTGAGTTTTTCTCATTTAAAAGGGAAGTTTTGCCTAATGCTCAAAAACTCAATGAGATTACATGTGAGAGACTTAATGAAGTGAAAATATGCTCACAAACCTCTTTTTCAACTGCTTGTTAGCCAAAAAGGGTCTTTCCTGGAAATTAAATATAGGTTTACTTATATCTTTTCCACCTCCTAAGCTATGGTTTGCTCAATTAAATTTTGGCAATTTCTAAGTGCCCCAAAGCCCTAATTTCTCACTGCGTAACTAGCTTCACAGAAGCTTAAACATTCAGTGATTTTAGGCACCCTCAGGATTAGACCCTGAGACTGAAATTTTGGAGTAAAATTCAACCAAAAGAAGTTTAAATACACAACTAGGTCATCTGTGATCTTTGTATACCCTTTCTATGAATCTAGCCCATAAATAACATTTTATCTTTTAGTAATTAATAAAACTCATAATGAGTTGGAAGCTACTGATCTCACTCTAGTTATTTATTTTACTGATTTGCTTATTTGTCTTTTGCCAATTAGTCTTAAGGGTAGGAAAGAGTAGGAGGATTGAAAATCCATTAGCTCTCATTCATTTGGGCCATTTCATTATCAATTGTAGATGTCAAAGCAATTTTCTTTGTTATAGGTAGAATTTTTTTTTTTTTCAGAATAGGTTTTGCTTTCTATTTTACTAACAATTTTCTTGTATTCTAAAACAGGTACCAGAAATTTTCAGCTGAGGTATGAAATTTATTATAAATTTATGTGGTATTAAATGACCCTTACTCAAAGATAATACATGGCCAGGTTAAGAGGCCTTTAGAAGGTTACATTGGAGTTGCACATTTGCTTTCTGCTAACACAGGACTCTGGCCAGCAGAGGTCATACTGAGTCAGTGGGATTTCATATTCCCACTTTTCTTAACATCTCTTCAGGTAAAGTTTCCAGTAAAAACTAAAATAATGCTTCCAACAAAAATATCTCATGGCTGCAAGAATATTCCTAGCATGAACTGAGCACTTTCTTCCGTGGCTGCACATTGCCAGTTATTAGTCTGCAATCTGACAGTAGTGTCTTGTGATTATGGCAAAATCCATTTGTTAGGCTTTGCCAGACTCCATTATTAATGTCGAGCTCTTCTGCGTAACTGTCCATCCACACAGCTCAAATTACCTCACTGGTAGGTGCAGATCTACAGCTCGCAAAACACAAGTCTATGGCAATGATGACTTTCTCGGGGCAACACAACAGCAAGAGACACAACTAGGAGTAGAACTTTGCCTCTTGAACCATAAATGAACAAGTAAATCACCAACCCACGCAAATTTTCATCAGACCACACAGCCTGAGTAGTTTGCCTCAAGCACCAGAAGAAAGAAATAATCTAGGACTGCATAGGCATTAGAAAATGTTACTCCTTTCACAGCAATAGCAGAGAATGCTCTGGGGGAGGATGGATTGATCAAATGCATGGATCTGTACCAAAACCAAAACACTTATGCAAATTATTTCACAATGGAGCAAAAGGCAGGGATAGTGGGATTGCAAGTTCGTCTTCACAACTCTAGAGCAGCACCCAGGATCCAAGGCCAAAGCAAAAGTACCTGCTAGATCATTAATTCCAGGAGGCAGCTAGCAGGAGCTATGTCAGAAACGGAGAGGAGAGGAGAGGAGAGGAGAGGAGAGGAAAATGAGGACATGAGCTGATAAAAGGAAAAAGAGGCATCTGTGACCACTCTTGAATGGTGATCAGGGGAAAATCACCTGGAGGTATTTTGGACAGCAAAGTAAGAGACAAATAAAGGCTGAAAGTGTCTCCTACTTGTTTTTAAAAATAAATTGGTAGATACTATATTTATTTTTCCAGTCACATTTAAATCTTGCTACTTATGTTAGGTGCTGAACTACCTCTGAAGACTCAAAATGTTATTTTGAACATATGCAACAGCAAGCTTTACTGTGATTAACTTAGCTCACCAGGCTGACCTGTGGCCGCAAGATTGTTTACTATTTCTTCAACCTGTTGGAGAATTCACATGGCAGTAGAGCAGCCTAGTCACTCAGAAACAGGCAATGAAGGATGAAGAAGTTTTGTATGGTTATGGTTCTCATTCCCTTTGATAGAACTCATTGTGTATCAGGGATAAAAACTACTTTTCCTACCAGATTTCTCGGGTTTTTTAACTTTTTTTTTAAGTTGTGTTTGGTGAGTCTTTGTTTTCATGCCTTCCCTGTTTCTTAATAGTCAATATAATTTTTGCTCTTTGCTTGCACACTATATGTGGGCTACAGTGTGCGTTAAATACTTCTGGATTTTGACTAATATAAAAGATATGGATCTCAGAAAATGTCATTTATGATTGGAATTTAGTCTGATATTAACTGGTTGGAACCCATACCAATATGAAGGATTTCTTCTGAACATGAAGTCTCCCTTTTCTCTGATCTGTTGACCCTCAAAGCACCATTCATGTCTTGTTTATCTAAGACCTTGAATCAAATTTATTTACAGAAGCTTCATTTAGGAACTATTATGTTCAACTGGTATGGACCAACCTATATAATATTTATACTATATATACTATATACTGTACACTGTGAACTATATACTATATTCTGTATGCTTTATGTCACATACACATTATGCAATTAATAATTAATCTTTTTTATGTGTATCTGTAGTGTTAATGACCTACACAATATCTCAATGAAACAATGGCTTTTTGGAAATAGATATTTATAAATGCATGTGAATCATCCTGCCTGCAAAGGCTTCCATTGCATGTTATGGTCAACAGAATCCAGCTATACAGACTTAGGCTCCTACAGCAAGTAAATCAATGCAGAATTCTCCAATGTAGAATTTTTCCTGTAAGAAACTGTTAAGTTCAGAACATAACACCAAGGGATGAAATTTTATATTCTGCTATTTTTATACTATAGAACATATCAACTTATTACATGAAAAGAAAATACACAAACTTACATTTAAAGAAAATAAATCTGTAAATGGATAACACAATCAATTCAACAAGTAACAGTCCAGTACAAATTGTTTCATATTTGGTGTACAGCCAAAATATGCTGGAAGTATGTACATTATTTTTGGCAAAGCTTGAATTCAGCTTGGAGCATGCTACTGGTTGCTTACTTTTCTCTTACCGCAGTTCACATAACTACTGCATGCACTAAGTATAGTAGATAACATAATGAACTGTAAACTGTATTGCTTGCTTGTACCCCTGCTAGAGAAAAAAAACAGGATCTGAGAGCACTTGGAATGTGTGAGGTTTAAATTTCTTAGTCATTTTTGTGCCGTGCTGGCCTTTGTGGTATTCTGGGACATGTTAGGATTCAATTAGCAGGAGTCTGCTTTGTTTTCATTTTTAGTATAATGCAGAAGCATGACACAATCTAAATAAAACTTTAGGATAAAAATAACCTCTTTCATAGTCAAATGCTATGAACATTGGAGAAGAATAAACAAAAGGAAAGAAAGGAAAGTATACTGAACACAGAGAACAACTTCAGAAAACTCACTTCTATAGTATGGAAGCATTTTTGTTTCTATTGTGCATATCAGGTCACTTCTGAAATGCCTGTTCTTTTCCTCTGGGTAGTAAAATTATTTGAAGTACGGAAAGTACACTTTATTTCTACAGATGGCATTGCACATCAGAGCCCTGTTCAGACTGGGACTGAAGAATATTTCTGAAACAAAACAATAGATTTTTGCTGGAGATGACTTCTAACTATATGGAAGCTAATTATCTTTAAGTACTCTTTTGGATTTCCTTCTTGAAAAACAGACATTTATTTGTAGCCTGAAATATTGTTTGAGTAGCAAGTTCTTGGATAGATTTTAAAATTTCGCTAAACTTATTTTCCATGTTTCATTTTCTTCTGAGATTCAATGTGGTGTTTACTAGAAGAAATTATGAGGCTTTTGAGTGTAATCTCTAAAGTATTTTTAAAGAGGTATCAGTATACCTTTGTATCAGTTTGACCTACCACAGTTTTTAGTATCATTAGTCGGCAATGATTCTAAAGCAATCAGGTATAAATAAAAGGGTAGAAGGACAGGCTTCTCTGGCACTTCTCGTAGATTACATAGTTGTAAAGACATTCCATTAAAGATTACTGATAATATGTAAGGGACACTTAAAAATTCCTGCTTTGATTAGCAAGAGAGTTAAAGATGTTTGCTTACAAGCAAGCTCAATTAACTCAGAATATATTTTCAGTATGGACTAAACCCATCTGTGTTTCTACTGTGCTAAAAGTGCCTAGTGGTCAGCTATCTTTACTTCTAAAAACACCCATTTCCCAACAGTTACCACACTGTGGGGTGTAAGATAATGCCTTTTACCCTTTCATTATTTCAGATACCACTGTGTACTGACTTGGTAAACGCAGACTTTAGTGTTCAGCTGAGCTGTCCAAATATTTAACTGATCAAAAAATCATCTCTGTTTTCTTAGCTTAGTGGAGACTCTTAGTGGTATTTATGTGGCACTAATAAATGAGCACCTAGGAAATTTTTCCAAGAGTTTTGTGTTTGGAAAACCTGCCATCTTCAAAATGGGAAGAAAAATTGCAAACTACAGAGCCTAGCTGTCAGCGCCAATAAATGAACAACAAAACATGTATTTATATTGGGTCACTGATAACTTCTTGTCTAACTTGTGAGATGTAGACTTTAGAAGTCATTTAATCTAGCCAAGCTTTGGCATGCTGTGAGTATTCAATATCTATTTTATAAATATTTTTAAAATAGTATTCTTGCAAAGGCTACTCACATGTATATGCTTTATGCAATATTAGTAGTATTTTTGAAATATCATAATAATGAAGTTTAAATGTTTACGTAAGAAGTGTAAGAAATGGCTTTGTTTATTTCTGGATGTACTGTATACAATTTTTAAGAAATATCTTTTTCTTGAAATAGAATTTTGCTAGCAGTTTCTCTGAAACAAACAAAATTATGGAAAAGACATAAGCCATATATAAAACAATATTCAAAAGCACAAATTAACATAAGTACAATGTGACAATTATTAAATTAGAAAGTAAAACGTTACTTTGCAGAATCACCGTGACTCATGTCTGTTGTAGCTCCTCACTAGAAATGTCAATCTTGTGGTTATAGCAGGGAACAGTGACTCAGCAGATACACATTCAGCCTCTGGTGACACTAGATTTCCTGTGTAATATCTAGGATGGAATTTAAGGCTCGATTAACAAAACCAGGCAAACACAAACACACTTGATGCTGCAGTGCTCAGCAGCTTTGTGCTTAACTCACTTCATTGCCCCCAGTTTCTACACAGTGCACAGGACATGTTCAGCCGCACTTTGAGCAGAGGGGTACTTCTTGCTGGCCCAACATAGTCCTGAAAACAGCAACATGGTTTAATTTAAACCCTTATCATATATTTAGATGTTTTTCTCATTGCTGCAGAGAGATGCCTCCTCCCATTCCAACTTTACAGTCCAAATTCTACTCTTCAGATAGCTGCCTGTATCCTTTCTTTCAAAACCTGTGCACAAGTGATGATAGTGATGCCCTCTCACTTTTGCTTTTATACAGTACCTTGCTGGTTAAAGCACTCTCTTAAGATAACAAAGACCCAGATTCAGTACACTATTTTGACCAAGAAAGTGAAACCAAACTTCCTTTAGCCTTTCAATCTCCCTCCTAATGGCCAACATAAAGCTCATGAAAAGATAAGTACAGTTTCTATCCCAAATGTTTTAACTATTCTGTTATGGGGGGAGGAAGAAAAAAAATCTAACTAGATCAGAGAATGTCACTAAGGCAAGCAGGCCTCCTAGCCTAGTGGTGAAGGTCTTTAGCTAAAGGCAGCAAGATAATAAAAGCCTTTCTACTAAAATTTGCTCCCTAGCTCTGTTTGTGGAAGATATTTCTTTCTCTGTTTCCATTAACCTGACCACTTTTGACAAGAAAGTTTACTGCCTATAATGGGAGTGCAGAGGCTACAGCAGTGCACAGTACAAGATACTGGGTTTATTTATCACAGTTTTGCAGTCACATGTGCCCCTACAGAATACGGGTAGAAATCAGGTAGAAACTGCATTTACATTGCATCTTGAAAATAAGTGAGCATACATGATTCTTGATGGATTCGAACTGTCTCTTAAGACTCTAGTGACAATACTTTATCAAATTGTTATGGATCTCTTAAGTTTATTGTACAAAACATATGAGCTCATCAATGAGAAGCTTAAGGGTGGAAAGAAAGAAAATCGTGCAGACAGCAGTCTTAAGGTAAAAAGATAAGAACATCAGCTTCTTACCCTTAAAATCTTCCTAACTTGGAAATATTTGGTACTTTATATTAGATATTTCTTAAAAGCTTGCAAAATATTTTTTTAATCGCAGTATTTTGATTCGTGCTGTCTTTAGCATGGAGCAGTATTTATGTTTTTTCTCTTCTTTCTCTACTAATATTTTTCAATAAATGCCCACTTACTTTGTGCTGGTAACTAATAATCTCCAGTCAAGCATAGCTTTGCTGTTGGCAACAGTGGATTAATCTGACAGATAAAGGGTGCTATCAATAATACTTCATTAATAGCATGGGACTAGTCCTAAGTGTCTTAAGTCTTTTACCAAAAGAATTTTGACAACTCTTTGCTGAATCTGAATTCTTCCATCAGAGGCTCCATTTCAAAAGGTAGGTTTGAGTAATGAAGGACACACTACAGAACTGAACTATATCTGGTTCATAAAACTGAGAGTTTATTATATGCATTGATACATCTGGGTGTTCTTTCCTGAGGACAATTTTTCTGACATTCTGCATTAACCTGTCTGACACACTTCTTTCATTATGTCGTAGTCAAATACCTGAATATCCTTAGGCACCACAGGAGTCAGTGGGAATGGGGATTGTGTTCTTTGAACTTCACAGAATTGCATCAGATTCTTTTAAAACTGAGCTCGTTGTTTTCATTGTTTATTACATCCAACTTAAGTGCAAAGTGAAATGCAAAAAAGAAGAATGTATCTAATCTATTTATTTATTTTGAAGTTTAAAAAGGTTGTTACTTTTAGAGGAGAGGTGGCTGCAACACTGAGTTTATTGAACCTCTGTATTTTACTTCTCTATATTTTTTTTACATGATAACATCGTATCTAAACCCCAGCTTTATTAAATTTACCTATGTTTATGGTTATATGTCTCCTTCTTTGCCACAAAACAAGTTTTTTTTTTCCCAAGCAGTTAATTTGTAGATTTTTATCTCCACTCAGCATTATCTCACACGTGTATCTTTTTTAAAAAAAACAAACCACCTTTGTCATGAGAGCTATGCTATACATAACAATGATAAGCTTCTCGTTGTTTAACACATGATCTGTTGATGAGGATGAACAGGTCTATAAATGACAGACAGAAAGGATCTGCAACTTTATTTAACTATTGAAGACACAGGAAAGCATAATAATCTTATCTACTACTGTGCGGCTGTTACTGTATTAAAAGTTTCCTTGCTACCCAGGTTATTCAATCTGTTCTTATCTCATTTGGGATATTTCGGGCACATGGCTTATAATTTGGAGAGGGGATAAGGGCGTTTTTATTCCCACTTCTTTCTATATGTCTATCAAAGTAATAATGCCACAAAGACATAGATATGTTTTCTACTATTGCAAACAAACTCTCAAGGTTTAAAGATTCAAGAGAGCTCTCTTTTGTCCAGCTGAATACTGTTCCCATCTAATCTGTGTTTCATAAGATTACAGTTAACCACAAAGAACATATTTCTCCTTAAAAATCTACTCCTTGGTAAATTAATACTTTTATAATTTTATATCAGCTCTTTAGGTATTATGAAAACCTAAAACCCAAATAATGTGAAACAAAATAATACCATGCAGTTTGTTGACTCTTCATAGCATTTATCATTTTCACATGCATTTGCTTTGCATTGCATTTGAAAACTGAACACCAAAAAGTTCTTGTAAAGCTTGAAGGTTAATGGCATTAGTCTGCCCCTTGACTATAGGAAGCTGTCTATCTAATTTAAACTGACAGATGTGCTTTTACAGCTGGAGCAATACAGAGATCTTTGAGTTTTGGCCTTCTGGGAGAAAGTAGTGGGTAAAATAGCAAGAAATGCCACTGAGCAATTTTTCCAGAAAAGATTGATCAAAGTTTGGAATGTATCTTGACCTGAGAAGCCCCAAGAATTCACAAGAGTCTCTCTAAAAGAAACTTTTTTGTTGACTGAAAACTCAGTCATACAAAAAAAAGTAGTGGAACTTTATGATTATTGTAGTATATGAATTCATACAAACAGTATTTATTAGTTTGATGGCTTTAGTGTATTTTACAAACACACTGAATAATTTCGCCCCTACATAATATTTTTGAAGATTTTTTTTCTTCATTTAGAATTACTAAATATAGGGGCAAACTTTATTTTACGAAATTTTTATGTTAATAGAAGAGTAAGAAATATGCAAGTTTTCATGGGAAGAATTTGAAGTCTCAAAAAATGTCAAAGCATGCATTTTTCTGTCCAAGTTTATTTCCACGAAAGAGCTAAGTTATTCCTAATTTGTGTTTCGTCTAAGAATCTTGAGATAAGTTCTATCTGATAATGGCTTATATGAATTAAGAAAATGACTCTTTAAAAACCACTTTTAAGATGAAACTTCCTACATTGGTGAAAGAAATTATACAACTTGTGGTCTTGGAAATTATACAACAATAGAAATGGTCTTGGTGACACAGAAAATCTAATTCAGTCCTATCATATCCTAACTATGCACAAAACTGGCTCTGGCTTCAGAATTATTCGTATCATAATGACTGGAATATTGCACATTTTATCTTCTCAAAAATAATTTTCAATATAGAATTTTTGCCTAACTGGGACTATTCTGAGAGAACCAATAATTACAACATACTTGGAACTTAATGGATTTGAGAGTCATTTCCTCATTCTCTGTAGAAAGTGAAGAAAGTGGTACAAAAAGTGCTACTGTTGATCTCTAAGGGCTAGCACTGAATTCCCTTGAGATAATACATAGATAGCATCTAAAAGTTTGTTTGGAGTAGAATTGCACTGAGGTCACTGTTCAAGACAACAAACTGTCTGCTGCATTCTCTGACCCTGAAAGGTTAGAGTTTAGGAATTTCCTGGAGAGATTCTGTTTGGTCTAACATTTTTATGAAAGTATCAAGGGGATAGTTAAGAGCAATAGTGAGGTTATTTTCCCCAGAGCTGTAAAACTCTTTTATCTAGCCAAAAATACTTTCACGGAGATGCCTGTTAGGTCTGTGTGAATGCAGAGGAGAAACCAGAAAAAGGAAACTGCTTTTTGCAGGAGTCTTAAAACACATCAATTTTTTTAAAAATAGTTTTATGTTTACTTTAACTAAATATTTTAAGTACATTTACTTAAGTAGCATAGCAGTCTTATGTTTATGTTTTGTAACATGTGAAAAGAAGCTCTTTAACATTTATTCATATTTTTAACCTATTTTCATATAGAAAACTCTTTAAAACATGGAAGAAAACAGATACATTTTTTCATTGATGTAATGAATTTGCTAATGATGTGTCCTGAAAAAACAGCTGGACACAGCTGACTGGACCCTTGAAGATACAGCTATATCCGTGATTACTAAGAGGAAGTCAGAGGAAAGTTAACTTTGTTATAATTGCATTTGTTCAATTTTCTTCTACTTGATTTGTGGAATATTTCAATTCTAAACATGTGCTGCACATCATGCCATGATGATATAAAAACATCTTAGTGAAGAAAGAAAATTAGTGTAGCTTTGTATAGTCCATAACACTGGTAGTTTTACAGCAGAAAAACTGATTTTGTCTTTCAAGAGCATCCAAAAGGATAAATTTTCTGGCAAACTCAGCATGTGTTCTCTATCAGTGTCTAGTTTAGGGTGTCTGTAATAGCTCATTAGTACATCTCCAGGCAGAATGTCAGTGCAAATACTGACAAGTCGAGGCAGACAAGTCCTCTGAAACAGGACAGTGCTGGAGTCAAACACCGACGTGGTGGATAACAGTTGATAGTGTGACTGCTGGTAGCACTGTATTGACTCTGGAGGTCAGCTCAGCCGGAGTTTCACACGGACACACCACAGGTGAGCCAGTGGTAAACAGGGATACAGCATGGACTTTGGAAGAACAAGCTGGCTGTAGATCCTTTAATAGGGACAGCTGTTCTGCAGCGCACTAATAACAAAGTCGGAATAGGTGCTAAAACCATGTTGTCTATTACATTGACTGTGACTGTTAGTCACTGGTCACCTAACCTAGCCCACTGCTACAGTCTTCATCTCCAGTCTGCTGAGGCACCTGCAGCTTGAGTTATATCACATTTAACACTCGCTTCTTGATTAACTTGCAGCATGGTCTTGTTTTCTTTGACAACTTATTGCTAAGAGTTTATTCAAGTTTCATTCATATGTAATTCTTGTCCACAAGTGTGGTTCCTTGTTACCCTCATTCCATAAACCCGTTTTCCTTTTTCCATCCCTTTCTCCCACACGTCACTTTTCACCTAGGGCCTTACTGAAGGCTGTTCTTAGAATTGGAACAGTTTCTTCAACCTTACTGTTTTCATATGAATTCTCACACTTTGATTTTTTCTGACTCCAATAAATACAAAAAATTAACAGTAATAGGGTTATCCTCCATATAGGTTTAACACTGATTATTAACGGACTTACCTTTTATACAGGCTTATTATTATTTCATTGCCTTCTCCTGGGGGTTTTGTAGGTGGTCACTGTCAATAAAAAGTTTTTTGGAGGCAGAGACCTTTATTTTTCTGTATCTTGGAGATATCTATAAAATCTTCAAGACATACGCTATGTCTGCTTTCTGTGTTGTCAAGCAAATAATAATAGCCTGCATTTTATAACCATGCAAAGAGCAGTCCAGATTTTGTACAACATACCAGAAGGAACATTTTGGTAGTTGGATCCAGTTTTGGTTATCAGAACTAAAAACCAAAACAAATGGTCCTTGTCCATCATGATTCTTCTGATTCCCTGCAAGTGAAGGATGATTATATTAAACACATCTGATTGACACAACCCAAAGGAGTCAGTTCAGTTTATGTCAATACTGAAGATCTAAGATGCATGTTACACAAAGAGACTCACTAAGCTTGAGCAATAGGTTCTTTCATGTCTATTTATTCCAAATAATACACTCATATCTTACTATCTTACTATAAATGTAACAGGTTTTGTTGCTATTTCTAGGCTTCTTATATTAACAGTATAATACAGCTTTCAACTAACTGTTTGTGAGATGCTTATGTAACTTCTAATAATGTGCTATTTACTGGCAAAAGCTAATAGTAAAATATGGCACTTTGTGTGCAATTTGGATCTTTATGTATGGTAAGTCGAGGTTTGGATTCTGTATTTTCACTCAACTGCTAAATTAATTAGTTTTATAAACCTTTTTTAGGACCTTTTTTTGTATAAACCTGTTTGTAGAGACAGCGTGTATTCTGACAAGGAACTCACTGATTCAGAAAAGAATCAAGAATTTGTAAAAATAAGATCTGATACTGAATTTCCAAAGTCAAATAATATTCAGTTTATTTGGAGTGCTGCTGTTGCAATTCATAAGATTTAAAAAAAAACAAGCTACTTGTACTTTGGAATAAATTTTTGTAGTATTTTTCTTTTCTCTTACCATTTTGTATCTACTAGCAAGGAGAATATTTATGTTGGCCATGTGTATTGAAGAGTTCATGAGAGTAGATTTAGGTAAAGACTTTGAGTTTGCAGAAAGGAGAAAATACAATAGCTCCCTAAGCGTTCACTTGTAGGGTTTGGGAAGAGGAAGATGGTTACCAAGAGAAAGGTGAAGGTAACCCTTAAAACCAGTAAGAGGCAGGGTGAGAATCAGGACAGCTTTCTTACTAAGGACTGTTCATGAATATTTCTGCTAGCCTCAGTGCCTCTTGCAAGCTAGATGAGGTGTTACCATATGCTAGCAACTGCTCAATGAAATCAGACATTTTCTGCAACTGTGATTAAGAAGGGAGGTAATTGCCACTCGTGTACCAAAACAAATTTGGTAAGAAGGGAATCGTGACCTGTTACAGAGTTCTCAGAGGAATTATTGAATTTGAGTAATTGAATCATCAATTCTGAATTAAAAAAAAAAAAATCATGTTCTTTGTACTGTTACCATATTGCTTTTCTGTCTGGAATTGAGATTCCATTGTGCCATTAAATCAATATTGACACACTCAATTTTAGTTTTTGGCTGCTGCCTCTAAGATGTCATGGCTCTTAAAACACAACTTTAAAGATACCTTTCCTAACAGGCAGCATAACAGCTAACTGGGAAATTTCAGGCTTTCCTAATGACCTTGCACTTGAATAGCTACCTTTATCCCCAGAGAGTTTAGGGGCTCTTAAAGTTAATAGCAGCAAAGTGCTTTAGAACAAGATGAAAAGAATCCTTCACCAGTTGAAACTGCATGGTAGAAAAACAAGTTAAGTGCTATTATTTCATAACTACACCAGTTTCAACAATTCAGGGGAGCATTCTGTAAAATATATGGAACAGAAAAGGAGATTGTTTTTTCCCTAAAATATGACAGAGGAAGTATGAATTTTAGTTTCAGTTGTCAATGTATGTTTTGTAACTGAGGTTTTGTCACTGATATTTGCTTAGGTGACTTTTTATTCTAAACAAAATAAAAACAATCTGCTAAATTCAAAATCATCAGCCTCAAAGACATAAATGAAAATTTAAAAATTTTGTCTTGCAAAAAATGTACTATAAGATCATAAATCTGAAATAGCTGTGAACATCTTTCCCACACTGCATATCCAATCAGAATGAGCTCTAGATTTTCAGTTAGAAGGATTATATGTACGTTCTACCTGAAATAAAAAGAAGTTCCCTTTAAAACTGAAATTTAATCTCAGGCAGTACACACATAGATGAAAACTCTTCACTTTTCTGATGCTGCTTAATAGCCATTTAATGGGCAATAAAGCTTGGTCCCTAAATGCACTGTACTGTGCAGTTTGTCCTTGAACTCTCAAGTGTTGGATTGGCCTCCAGCTGTTGGCAGTGCACCACACTAATGTTAGCAAGGGGTATCATTAGTGCTACTAAATGTGAAAAGAAGAGTATTTAAGTTACCATGATCTGGAACATAAATAAACTGTTACTTCATATCCTCTATTCAACTACTCTCTATGGCAGTGTTTACATCTTCCTGCTGGGACTTATTATGGCATGCACTACAGTCCAAATTAGACATGTGTTCAGGGAGTGTCATGGTTCTCATCCAAATCAGAAGTCTGTGAAGAATAAAAACCAGGTCACGAGAAAAAAAAAAAATCAATCTTCTTGGGTGTTTCTTCAAATAATATGGCTGCAGTAACTCAGAGGCATCCCAGTTCCTAAATTTTCATATCTTTTTATTTCTTTTTTACTTGGATACTTTTAGAAATAGCAATTCTACAGCATCTTAATTTTTTGTTGAGGAAAAAATAATTCTAATTTTAAAAATTACAATAATTTTATTTGCACCAAAATGTAACTTTTTACATGGCATAAATTAAGAAATGCTTTTATTCTCTTCATTAGTTATTAATAATTCTACTCATTATTTCATATCTTTTTTTAAATTTTACAATATGGCCTTAATGTAGCAGTAGGGAAGACAGACTTTATTTTTGAACACTCCCTAGTTCCAAGAAAAAATCCTGCATTCTGTATCTTTGTCTCCTTTGAGCCATGGTTATTAAGTGAAAGTTATGATACGCTGCCTGATTTCACTGTTCCCACCAATATGGCCTAACTCTGGAAACTTGGGCATGAAAGAAGATGTGAATAAAAAGTCTTGCATTCCACAGCAAGGGAGTATACTCAAGAAGGGGGGGAGCAATAGGGAGAGGGAAACGAGGGCTTTGTCTTCCTAAGCATAACAGCATGTTTATAATAGAGGAAACACATACCCTTTAAAAACTGACTTGATTGGAAGAAAATTACTTTTAGCCAGCTACTGAAATCCCTAAGCACATGCTGGTTTGTTTAATGGGAACCGATTTTGAAAGCATTTATGGAATGTATAGAGGGATCCTGTCTGAAAACATATACAAGGAAGGCATACCAGCTGCAGCTATTCCCTTCATCCTCACTGACATTAGCAATTTAAGATTTAGCCAAGCACAAAACACCCATGACCTTCTGAGCCTTGCAGTCCCACAGAAAGCAGTCGACCTCTGCAGTTAGGCAAGCCATCATGAAGAAACATCACTGTACCACAGAAGACCTAATATAAATCTGCAACCATGTTGAGAACTGTGGGACACTCGAATAAGAAAAGTCATAAATCTGTGTTCTCTTGTCTGTTGCAATACTCTGTTCTCAGGATCTTTATCCCTGTAAAGCTAGCCAGAGAACAAGACTGAAGAGGACTATAACTCAGCATGTTTGGTTTCTATTGTTTTCCCTGACATCAATTTTTCTAGCTTTAAAAGTCATCCAAAAGCAAATGTTGAATCATGCTTCTACCTGGTTTCTGCCTTAAAAAATAATCCATAATTTACAGAGAAATCTCTGTGCTATATGAATCTGAATATTTCTTAATGTAAATACTACATAGTTCCTTGCATGGACGATCAGAAGCTTGGAGAAGTAGTGTCATTGCCATTCCAGCTCTCCAGGCTGTCCATTTTAAAGTATCTGTTCATTATAGAAAAACATATTTGTCTGGGTAAAGTATTTTTTTCTCGTAGTGCAGAATAACTCAAAATATACATAAAGGAGGGGGAGTTATTATTGAATTAAATCTCCTTTTTAGTAGTTATCTTTTTTGTTGTTAATCAGAGATTTTTCAGTGATCTAGTTTACAGCATGACTCTCCAAGCAGGGGCATCAGCATTTAGTGAGGGTAGAAGTGAACAGAGCAAGGGAGAAAATGAGCTGGTGGAGACAAAATGGATGTGGGAAATTCCTAAGTTAAATCAGTAATTTACAGTTCTAAAACCTACTCTAAACACATTAGTGTGGGACATTTTATTACAACTTGCTTAGTTATTTTCTCAGATCGGAAAGATGTCAACAGAAGAAATTGAGAAAAACTCCCAAAGCCTTTTTTGCCTTTTATTTTTGAAAGGGGGAGCACTGTCTAGGAAGCGAGCATTCCTACAGGCTCCTAGGTCCCAGAAAAATTACTTTCTCCCTTAGATATCCCAAGGAATATCACAATATGCCAAAATGTTCACTTAGGATGTAAGGTACTCACCTATTCTAATTACAAGGAAAAAAATCTTTGAAATTAATGGAATTATTGTTCAAAACAGAGAAAAAATATCCACCTAAACACCCAAATTAAAATTTCTAGGCAAAGATTGACTCATTGAAATAAAAAAATTTGTATCCTTTGCAAATATAGACTTGTGGGTGAAAATAGTTTTATGATACTTAAAGCTCTACAAAAGTTCTAGGCAACATCCATCTTCATAATAATAAGAAATTTTCTCTGGAAAAAAAAAGAGAAAGAAAAAANTTGCCCAAATGGTTCTTGTGAGCCCTCAGCATATTTTTTTCTCGTTCCATAGGGGAAGTAGAAGAAATGATGATTAATGTTGCCAGCATTCTTGGCAGAATTGTAACATATATTTAGCCACTGAGTTCACAGTTCTAAATAATATTATAACAAATGTGCTTCATTAGGGGTGTACATAGCATTATAAGACCTTTGCATGCATTATGAAAGTTCAAAAAATGCCCAAGGCACGCTGAACATGGGAGATTTGGGGGTGATTTTTGATTCTTATTTTAACAAGAAGTGTTCTTAATTAATACGTAATGAAAAAATCTTTCTCATCAGCATTATTAAATTTTAATTATTGAAAGCTACAGTTTTAAGTTAATTCTCTTAGAGTGATTAAATTCACACCCTTTGCACTACATTACATTTGTATTTATTATTTTCCTATCCTTCTAAGACTTGACTGAGAAATAAGGACTTCTAGCCTTTTGCTATTGGCTTGAATATTTAAGTATTTTACAGCTTCATAGCCTGAGAAAATTGCATTTCAGATGGAGAATGGGAAAAAAAAACCCTATCATTCGTACAAATACCATGCCCCCCCATCATCTCTCTAGTAGAAAGTCATGTTCCATGTTGATAATTTCTAATGCAAAGGTTTCTTCATGCTCCTAGTCATTCTCCTGGTCTATGACTAACTGTGTGCTGTGATTTTATTGTTTTTAATTTGAATGAGTGAGATTTTATCATAGCTAAGCAGCAGATCAGTCAGGTCTTGTTTTGTACCCTTATTCCAGAATGAAATTGATACATATTCTCTAACATGTTGCTAATAGGGAAAGCGATTTATTGAGGTTGGCATCTTGGAAAGATGGTAATTTCCCCTGGCAAATCTCTTTCACGGAATGAAAAACAGTCCTACTACAGGTATTGCTTCAGAAATGCTTTCAGATGATCCCTCAGTCTTGTGCTTAGGTCAATCTAAAGCTAAGGTTTTGTAAGTGCAGGCAAAGCCCACCTCCAAGGAGGATCAGCAGAGATTACAGTTATCTAACTCAAAGTACACAGAATAATAAAATGCCCTGTTGAATAGTTTTGGTCTGATAGATGGCATTCATTGAGTAGAAGTTTTTGCTGTATCTTCCACGATTATCTTTCTAATCATCTTTCCTCCCTGAAAGATTAGCTACTTCAGATCATATATAATGTGAACAACATGGTACAGGAAGAAACCAATCTAAACAGAAAATCCCTGAATGCAAAAAAAAAGGGCAAAAAGCTGAAACTTTTAGGGAATATGGAGAATATTCAAAAATTGCCCTTATTTTTCATGATATCTGACTAAGCTGAATAACTTAAGGTGTTTATGCAACTTACTAAAAACTGTCAGAGTAAGGCAGCAAGATTGGAATCAATGGACCTTAGAAGCTCACCAGACTCAACCACTCTCCATAAACAGGGTCAGATAATCCTATGTAATTCCTGAGAGGTGCTTGTCTAGCCTTAAACATCCTCAGAGAGATACACCGTATATCTTCACATTCCAACCTGTTTTGGTTCTTAATTATGACCTACCATTGGATTCTTCTAATGACAAATGAAAATCTCTACTTTCTTCCTTGTTTCCTGCCTATACAGAGACTATATTACTGCCTTCCTCTTTTATGCATCTGAATGCTGTTTCCATGCTCATCATTGCTTTTCTCCTCTTCAGCCTAAACAATCGTGTTTTTGCAGTTTTTTCTTTCATGTTTCCAAAGTATCTGAAAGACTCCTGCTGCACCAAGAGTTATGTACAGAAAGCTGCACTGTACATTACTCCCCATATAAATAAAATAGGCAAGCCATCACATTTTCAAACATGTACCACAAGAAGAAAATAAGGAAGAATTTAAGCTTCTTCTAGATGAAGCTACTACATACTATCCTTATAAAATGCTAATTCTGTTATGTCAAGGGGGGGCAGGGAAAGTGGTCAAAAGTACCTATTTTTACATTAAAAACTTGTCAATTTCATGAATTTATTAGGAATTGCTTGTGCTGCTCAGGTAGAAGACAGGAAACATTTATAATGAGGCTCTAAAGAAAGCTGAAGGAGTCTGACTGCCCCCAGGAAAGCTGCTTTTGACCTATGACAGAGGCTGAACAATTTTATTACCTTTTGAATTATAGATTGGCTAGAAGAACATAAAGAGCAGATACACTTGCTGGTTGCTTTAAAGAAACATGAAAAATATTTCTGTTGTATGGGCGCAGAAACATTTACCAAGCAGCCGGTGACTTTTTTGACTGATTCAGAATTAAGAATAGAGATGTACTGGAGAGTTATGTTGTCAAATGTTTTTCACCACTTGACATGTCAGCAACAGGATTTGGGCAGGTGCTATGAGAAAAACAAAGTATGTGTTTATGCACATTCAACACCCCTCGGGAGGCACTCTTGCCTCACACTGTCACACTGGTTTGCTTTCAGCACATAATGTGCTTCACAGGGATAAAAATAGCATAGATATATGATTTTGCAGAACACAGCAATGTTTAACAGGGAAAACTGAATAGTTTTGAAAAGAGCCATGATACCTGGGCTAATGGTCAGAAAAGGGGAGGAGATGAATGTCAGTCCTCTACAACTGAGAGAGCTCTTTTCCTACGTGTGCCAATACAGAAGGTAAATTACTGTATGGTGCATGCAATTGCCAGTATGTCTGCTTCAACAAACAAGAAATAGATTAAAAAAATATTTAAACAGCAAATACCCATAGAGAAATTGATTTTTAGGTGCTCAGCAGTAGCTGAGTTCTGTGATTTTATAATAAGATATTTGAGAGTTTCTCTACAGATCTCAAGGAAGATTTGCTTTTTTCTAACTGAAATGTTGATAAAACTCATGTTTCCCAAAAGGAATTCGTAAATATTTATGTGACATTAGCATTCTTCTCTTTGCTTGCTATTTGGTTGGGTTTTGGTTTTATTGTTTTGGGGGGTGGATTTGGGTTGATTTTTGTTTTGGTTGTTTTTTTGGTTGTTTTTGGTTGGTTGGTTGGTTGGCTGGTTGGCTTTTTGGTTCTGAGGTTTTTTGTTTGGTTAGTTTTTGGGGGGAGTTGGGGTTTTTTTGAGAAGAGTTGATTATTTGGTTTTGAGTGGTTTTTTGGTGGTGGTATTTTGTTTTAATTCTGTGACAGGGTCATTTGCAAACTGAAGGAAGTAGCTGGTGATTTTACACTTACTCCATGCAGTTGAGGAAAATAAAGAGACATCCAAACCTAGACACATGCCAATTTATTTACTAAGAAACATTTCCAAATCAGAAGTGATATTCAGCTCCATTGCAAAACCTGAAACCACAGAGAAATTAAGAAAGGCTATTAACTGTAAGTAACTGTAAGCATACTCTCCCTTTTGGAATCTAATATTATTTCTATAGTGCTAACAGATATATAATAATAGAAATATAAATAATAGAAATATGTAACAGATATATAACAATAGAAAGTCACTACTTCAAGACAGAAAGAACTAAAAAATAGTAGTACTACCAAGGTCCTTTCTCAAATGAAGGCGGGACAATTTTTATTATGTAATTTATCAAAAGATCTCAGGAACATGTTGAAATATGTGTTTAACCTTATACAAGAAGATTATTAGGGACTGAAAAAGTATGCACTTAGTGATCTTAAATAAAGAGTGACACTGAAGAGACTGCTGGTTCCTGCCATCCATGCTGAAGATCGAAGTCCAATAAAGCAAAACAGTCCAATTAATTAAAAAGCAATGGTGGAAGGTTTTATTGATGCCTACATACATATGAATATAACCTTTTTGTAGACTGGTCTTAATTCCTTGGTATAACTTTATTAGAAGTAAAAAAGAAAAAGCAAGGCCATGGTATTTTTAGTGGCAAGAACAATTTTGAGTGTTTTTTACTTATATAAAGTTTGGACCTATCTCCACAAAAATATGATTACATATGTCTTCTTTATCACCTCCTGACTCTCAAGCAGATAAAGGCAAACAAATGTTTCTCATTAGAAACTAATCTGCAATTACTCTGCTCAGATAAGGAAACAGATAAAGAAAAGTATCAATGTTTATATCTTGGATATGTAAAAGATTAAGAGAAAAGTACCGACTTTTTATATTCATTACTAACAGACACATAACAGTACAAGGTCACTACCCTATGAAAGATACCTCAAAATATTTAGATATTACTGATGGATTTAGGTCAGCTCTTTTTTTGTTTTGACTCCTCAAAAAGCTCCCACTTTCCTTACTGATTGCACAAAATCTTATGTGCAAGTTGCTCAGGGGCTTAAAATTTTTAAGTCCATGTGAAATATCCCAAGAACATGAAACCAAGGCTGAAGGTCTTTCCATGGAAGAAGGAAGGTTTTGCACTCTGCATATTTTTATTACCAGTTAATGAAATGTAGAAAATCACCATCAGATGATGGACAATAGTTCCAAGATAAAAACCTAACAAAACAGTCAGAAAAATCTAAGAAAATCATAAATATGTGTGCCATAAAAATTCTGCTAAAGTGTCACATAAAAATATGTAGCTATTTTGCAGAAGACCATTGTATCATGTATTGACCAAGCTGTTAATTCTACTGTGTCACAAGTCTCATGTTAACTTTGAAGGAGGGAAATCTGTCCAGAAACTCTTGAGCTATGCAAAACTAAGAAGCTAATTAACATGATGGGCAAGGGCAGTGACTGCTCCTTTCATGGCTTGGTCTCATATCTCCCATTTGAACCATGTAGATTCATACAGACTTAGCCTGAGGGTTTAAGTAAGATTTATTGGGCTTTATTGCAAAACTGATGAAACACAGTTCTGTAACCCTCTTGTAAGTCATCTAATTAGAAGTCCATGTTGACTTTTTTGGCCTATAATATGTATTAATCACTTACAAAAGTTTCTTTTTTTTCTTTTTTTTTTTTTTTCCTAAGATGACAGGTCCCTATTTGAACAGGAAGGGTAATGTAATAAAGAAGCATTGCAAAGTACATTATTTAACCTAGAAAACTGGCAATCAAGCTTCTGAAGGCTTATAATTTTGAGCTAGAAATATTCAAGTTTCATTGTTGGACAACCATACTCTGCAACAAGCCAGACTCCAGTCCAGCCTAGTTCCTAAGTATGACTGCAGTTTATTAGAATATATCTAGGAAAGCAAATAATACTAGATAACTGATAAAGTTATATATGTGCTTCCGTGTCCTTTGAAGCAAAATCCAGTGGGATAATGCTTGTGGCTTTCTGAAGGATACAGTTACTGTCATAATGAAAAGAAATGCTTTATAGAAAAGTTCTAATACAGCATGGGAAGAACTCTCACCACATCATGGAAATTCGACCTTTTATTTTTAACTAAGTGCAATTCTTTGAAACTGCTATTGAAAATGAAATTGTCAGTTAAGAAATTGCTCACCTCAGCAAGAGGAAGAGTGTACTGTGCCAAATTTTGGGGGAGATGGAAGTTGTGAAGAACATCGTATTTGTGGTCTGCCTTGCAAAGCCATTTCTCCAATTTGAGGACTAGAGGACACAGGGAAATCACATAAACAACCAAATGAGGTATTTAATCACAGCAGAGTCTGTGTGGCCTCGGTAAACAAGAAGGGCTCATGTCTCCCAGAGCCATACCAGTCTGTGAGGAGGTGATTCTAGTAGATGGCTGCCCTCATACATATGTAAATATTCTACTTTTTTTCCACAGTTGCCTAGTAGGTCTATATTAGAGCTGTAACATCCTTCATATGCTTGAAATAAACAAAATAAATGAATCAGCATTACTATCATAACAAAATTAATAAAAAAGTTATAAAACAATCAAAACAATTGTTAAAGAGTAATATCTTAATCCTCTTTCTTCTCACTATTTTAGCAAAAATTTTCTGTTAGGAAATTCCCCAGCATCATCAATCTATGTAAGAAGTCCTAATACTCCTCCAGGTTAATAAAAAGAAAATGGTAGCTTTGATGATGTCTGTTATTCAACCTTGTTTCAATGCAGAGTCATTACTTTCATTCCATTCTGGAAGGAATTTAGAACCAGCTGTCTTTAATCTTCTCTCCTGTTCTAGTCAATCACGGTTCTCCTGAGCAGCAGGGAAAGGAAGATTCAGGTGTTGACACTTGCTCCTGATTCCTGTGTGCTGATGAAGTGCAGCTGCCCAGATGAGGTGCATGTAGCATGCTTCTCCAAGCCTGAGTTTTTTGGTTGGGCATCATATCCACTGGTGAGTTTCTTGATTAATACAGTAAACTTTGTGTTGTTTTTTTTATTTGTTTGTTCATTTCTGACTGTCTACACCTATGTAAGGATAGATTAATATCTATCCTCCTATCTTACTTCTTTGTATAAAAGCTTGCTGTTGTTG
The DNA here is from genome assembly GCA_013397845.1 of Melanocharis versteri. NCBI lineage: Eukaryota > Metazoa > Chordata > Aves > Passeriformes > Melanocharitidae > Melanocharis > Melanocharis versteri. The sequence continues at coordinate 112,752 of VZTG01001432.1, forward strand.
TTTGATCTCAAGCATAGTAGTCACATAGGTGAATTTATATTTCCTGAAAACCAGCCTATTTTAGCAAGGCCTTTTGTCACTGTGTTTAGCTAAAATTCCCTTCCTTTTATATTATAGTGCTGTATAGCATAGAAGCTGTAGGGAGTAAGTAGAAGCAAGGTAAAGAAGCAAAGAATTTTAATAGCTGTTTCACTTTAAATGTGCTTCAGTATTGGCATTCTCGTTTCTCTCTAATTGAGGAATTGGAATGACAGAATCTCTTTTATTGTAATGGTTTAATGTTTCAGTACTCTAGCAAAAGAGTGAGATTAAAGGTAACAAGTCAACACTCTCTGTGAGAGAAATTATGGTGCCAGAAATGTCTGACATTTGTACTAATTTTAAATTAAAATATGGCCAGAAAACATGGATTAAACTCTGGGGACAAAAAAACAAAAAAAAAGAAGTTTGGGTTGTATTTTCTTTTTTCTAAAAGGAACTTGATTTGGTCCCTGGAAGAATATCAAATTGTACTTAATCTATATTAGACTGTTCTAAACCAGATGACTTTTAATCATTAATGTAATATTACTTAATGTTATAAATTAATGTGGATAACATTTATTTTGATGACAAAATTTCTGCTGTAATGAGTGGGAAAGGAGTTTAGAAAAGCTTACAAGGAATTAGTCCATAGGTTGGTAAGGAAGCACATCCTCATACACACATGTGCATTTAGCACCTGATTTTTATTATCCTCTTTGGTAAAGCTCTTATTTGACCAGGAGTAAGTCTTATGATATATAATACTTTATTGAATACTTGTTTTCTCATTTAAGTGCTTTGTTGACCTCATAGAACCTTTAGGTAGGGAAGTAAGGGAACAGCATGAAATAGAAAAATAAAGGGAAAAATATCATGAAGATCACAAACAAGAAATATGTTTATGTTAAAGAGAAATCTAATTCAGTATTTCTGAAGAAATAATGTTTCAGTGATATTACATAGATCAACAGGAGTAAATATGTTGTTATTTATATACCACGAATGGCAAACAAAATTGGTACAGCTCTGTTGTTGTTATGACAAGTGCTCTGTTTTACAGTTTGGCCTATGTTTTCTCTTCCTAACCACTGAAATCATTCAAGCTTGTGTAGTTTTTTTAGCCAGACAGCTGTTACTGAAACCACGTCAGTGAATGAGTCTTCCTATTTTCTTATGTCTAACCCTACATAATTTACTAATGGGGATTGTTCTTGCAGAAATAAGATTTTACAAATGGATACTGATTTTAAATAGGTGTCATACAGAGCCTGTAATTTTTTTGTTGCCTTTTGGTGGACTTTTAATTGGTGAATGTATTTCTGGAACTAGGAGGGAAGTAGAATGAGATCCAGGGTAATTTCTGGAACGGTGAAAAGTTATGTTAATCCTTTGGAATTTGGTGATTGGGTCAAAATGCAGGCAATCATACTACTTTGATACACTTTTTCTTTTAAAGAATTTTGAATAGGTGTAGCAGATGCTTTCTAATGCAATTTGAGTGCCCCAATTAGTTTTAGTTAGTGGTTTGCTTTTTTTAAAGTGAGAGGAGTTAGATGGGCAAATGAAAGAAACTATACCTCAGCTGACAATCCGTAACTGAAGGAAAACTAATGGAGTAAGTGAAGAGAAAAAATTAAATGAAATGAGATCTTCCTGTGAAATGTGTTCTTTTTTTCTTCTCAGAGTGGAAATATGGTCATTAGAAAGGTGTTTTTCTTCTCTGAGATTGGGGTGTTGATAATTCATTTTAGGTTTTTATCATGTTTTTTACTCTTACTAAAAATTTGTGACCTGGGTGTCTAAGTAATTAGTTTTGTTCCCTACTCAGTGGATTTGGACAATTAATACAGAGCACACTACAAAAAGACAACTTTGAATGTGTAAAACATACTAATTTGTAACCTGTAATTTGAATTTTCTCTCTTTTCTCATGAGTAAAGATTAAACATAGGGAAAGAATACACAGAAAGTAGTACTTTCCCTCCCCACCCCTTCAGCACATCTGGCTGGTTAGCATCTAATTAACAAACACCACTGGCATTGTTAAATTTTCTTTTTTTAATCTGTTTTGATGTGCAGCGTTATATTGAATTTTCTTCTGTGCAGTCAGGTTTCTGACATGTAACTACTCCTAATTCCTGGAAAAGTTTAGTAAAAGAGATCACAAAAAAGCGAAATGTTATATCTTACTTTGTCAGGCTTTGTGATGTTTTTATTGGATCCTGTACAGCCCAACAGTCTGGGATGTTTATGTGCAGGCAAAATTTTGGCCAAAAACATTAACCAGAAAAAAGATACCTAAACAGTTGGTCCAAATGTATTTGCACTTGCAGTAAGGAGAGAGGGACTTGGTACTAAATACTATAAAGAGGGAGCTTGTTTCTTAATCTTAAAATGTTATCGTATCATAAACAACTCTGAAAAAAAAAAAGCCAAGTGTTTTTTTAAGTAAGAATTAATGGTAACTGTTAAGTGTCTAATTTTGTATTACTTGTCCAGGGAGAAGATGTGGTTTCTGTTGCCTAAACCTTGAATTTAAGGAAATTAAGTCTGTTTCCCACCTCCTAAATGAGTTTTCCATTCAGTAGATTTTAAACGTATTTTTAAATTTTGTTCCCTGTTTTTGTTCCAATAAACCTTTAGTTACTGTTTCAGGAGCTCTTTCAGCTCTAGAAAAACAGTTAGAAATATAGTCTGAATTTGGTTACTTATTAGTCTCCTGAGGGGAAGGACAAACCTCGTGACTTTTGTGTCTCGGGTAAATGACCACAACTCTGCATATATTGATGTGCTTAATATGGCTGGAGGATACCTAACTGTTTGTTTATTGACAGTGTTCTAACATCCTGAATCACATACCAAGCATAAAAACAGCAGAAGAAAAGGAAAATTTTCACCCTAGCTCACTCTTTCTAAGTTGAGCAAAGTGCTACTGAATCATGGGCAGTTGTCCTGTGACTTCGTTCTGTTTATCCCTCTGAATATAGAGTACTGGATGTTGACATATCTCTTAATTCTTGGCACTTTAAGGTGTTTCCTAAAGAAATTGAATTGAAGAAGAAAAAAAAAAGATGATGCAGCTTAAAGGGTGAAAGTCATCATTCCAACAGGAACCATCCCATTTCTCACTCTAACATCTGTTGAAACATTAACAGGGTTATATATGCATGTTATTAGTTGGCAAAATGTGAAATAATTAGAGCTTCTCTTCCTTTCTTCTGGTGGAAGTGTGGGCTTCTAGTTGCTCCCTAAAACATAATTTTTTTGGTTTTAGGCTCTGAATACATAAAACTAAGAAATGGTATGGAACTCACCAGCAACGTGAATTGGGCATACCTAGACAAACTGCCAGCCTAATTTGCATTTTTTTCCTGTTTCCACATCGTATTTTAAGTATTTATTTATGCACATATAAGAGAAAAGCAGTAAAGTACTGAATTCATCTAAAGTAAAAATCACTCTAACAAATTAGAGATTGATAATGGGTGTATTTTCCTATTCATCTACTGTGTAATATTTCTAATTTAAAAAATAAAAAAACCTGAATTTAATATTTATGCTGACTCACACCAGCTAAGTTCCTAAGACAGCTGACCAGCATCATTATCTACAGTTCTAAAACTAAATTGCCATGCCATTGATCAGGCATTATTTAAAAGGCTTAAGCAGACTTCCCAGGGAGGCTCATTTCCATCCAAATCAAATCTATCGGGAGTGTAACCCCACCTTATTTGTAATGCCTGGTGGGACACATAGGGCTTCTGTTGTTTATGAAGTATTGCAGTGTAAGTAATTTGCCTGCATAAGAGATCTATAGCTTGAAGGTCAAAGGTCTTGATCGCCGGTGACCCAGAAACAAGAAATGTTTAGCCTTTCTGTGTACATAAAGTTTGGCCACTTCAAAACCTTTTGAATGTGCCTGTGCTGTGGCCCTGCAGCTTTATGTGACTCTTCTCTCAACAGTAATTGTTTCAAAAATTCCTATAAAAATAGTACCTTGCAGGAACTGCTCGGCCTCCAGACTGAATAAAAAATACATTCACTGTCACATTTGAGCTCTTGGGATTGAATGATATACTTGCCTAAATATTTGTTGCCTTAAGTTAATGTGAAAACAGTAGCTTAAATTGTGATTTCAAGGACAGTATTTATCTCAGTGGTTTTAATTACCTGTGCAGCTTTGGGTATAGTAATTAGCCTTGTTGGTTTTTCCATGTTCCATAAAATCTCAGTTTACAATAATGCATTATGTATAAATAATACATGTTACCTAAGAAAAAACTTAGTTTGGTCAGTTTCAGGTATCTCTCAGATGAAGAAAGGATTTTGCCAAGTGATCTGGAATTTATCACTGCAGCTGCTGGATCAGGCAGCAAGGGAAATTAATCCAAAAATATTACAAAAATTTGAACAAAACCAGGGATTTTAGTGCAGTCTCTTTCCCAGTCTTGAGTGTGATCTCAGCAACATTTTAACTCTTTTTATTTCAAATTAGCTAACCATGGTGGGATGATCTCTCAAGGTTCTTGACAATGAGATTTTTTATAGTGAGTTGAATGTCTCTCCTGCCTTGAGCTGAGTGTTTTCAAAACATTCCTTTTTTTGGTAGAGTACTGCTATGCCACTAAGAGTTCTGTTAGAAATAGCCTAAATCCATTTTGGGGCAAAATAGTTTTGAAGATGGTCATTAAATATCCATAGGTCTCCAATTTGTCAATCTTTTCTCTACTTATGAATGGAGGCTGGTAACAAAATAGAGTTTTAAGAGCAAATACCTGATTAATCTGTAGAGCAGCAAGTTGTGGGTTAATAGGAAGAGCAAGGCTCTTTATTCAACAGTTGTTCTGGATACAAATTGAAATTCAATGCTGAGTAGAAATGTCCCTGAGGTTACCCCAGCAAAGAGCTTCTCTTACACGCCTTGCTATTCTCTCTCGCTGTGTACAGGTGAAACATCAGGACATGCAGTAGGCAAGTGATGGTGGAGTGCAATTAGGGTAAAAGTTTACACCTGAGAGCTTGTAGCAATTCTAGATTAAGTCACCCAGACCTGGTGTTTAATGGATATTTTGCTGGGATAAAATGTCCATATTGCTCCAGTTACACACTTATTTAGCTGCTTTAAGGCATAAGCCAATTAAATTATTCAATTTGACTTAAGTTTTTATGTAGGTTTAATCTCTGAGCTACTGCCTTCTCAAATTTTCCCATGCTTCCCTTTTTTTTGCAACCTTTTCTTATGGAAAGAGTGACTAAAGAAAAACGTTTTGATTATTTAAGCTTTTATATTTTCTTCTCAAGGGCTGGGGCAGGAGTAAGAGAGAAAATTAATTTCATTATTCTAATTATCTTATTGTATAAAGCCCTGTGATTGGACAGATGTTTATGAAGTCAAACAACTAATTCAAACAGTGGGGTTGAATGTATTTTTTCATGGTGTTTTAAAAGATCTTTGTCCCCTTGAAGCTATTGTTATGTCTGAGCTGGTTAAAGGTAGGATGACAAAAGAAAACTAGATGGACAGAAAAACTAGGATACAATTCTGTATGTAGTTTATAAATTAGTCACATTGCAATTTAATTTGTTTTCATGATATCATTAAGACGACTGCTGAAAATAGGAACATAATATGCTTTTCTAACTACATCTTTTTTGCATAGCATATTATACTTTGGCAGTAGGTACTAGTGTAGTCTTACATGGAAAATGTAAGTTACATAGGATAAGCAGGTTTATTGTAATTCTGAGATAGAAAAGGCATTTCTGCCTTTGCTGATTGTCACAGCTTAACTTTAATTTTTACAGCTGACAATGTTTTATCTCATTTATACATGGATCTCAGTCCCTCATAGATTAGACCTAACTATTAATTTTCCTTGAAGGGATGGGGACTTACAGGTCAGTGCTGACTTGAAATTACCATTTATTTTTAAAGAAACTCAAGTAGTCAGCAGACCACATGGGCTGCTTTTCACTTCAGAAGATACCCGTAATTGTAATGCTATTTGTCATTTTAAGACTAGGAATATGACCTAAGTTCCCAAGCCCACATAGCAAATAAACACTCTGTGTCTCTTGGGAGCAGTACTACCAGTCCACTACTAACTTTGGCTCATTATACTGAGTTTGCTGAACATTTAGCCCTTGCAATGTACTGTGTATGTGATATATGAGAATGAGTGAGTGGGTGTTGCTTGCAAATGTCCTCTGTTCATCCATAATACAATCAGGCCATCCTCACTGGTCCCTAGGTAACCAGTTTCTGGCTCAGTGTTTAAGCTGCAGTCTCCTGGAAAGATTGTGTGTTAGACCTGGTTCTGTTTGTATTAGAAAATTATCTAGGATTTGTAGAAATTCTAGTGATTTACTGTACTGAATTCTAGCATATATAACCTAATTTGAATGCCCTGATAACTCCTTTACCCTATATATTATAGATGCTTAAGCAGTAAATCATTCTAATCCTTGGTTTTGACTCCTACAACATCTTTTCTTTGTCTTGTAGAGGCTACAGCTAGCAAACTGGAGTTTATTAACTCATGGCCTAACAGTATTGTACTTAGTTGCTTTTCCTAAATGCCAGCTCCTTAATGTTGTTACCATCACTTTTAAAAATATTTATTAATGATTCATATAGAGTAAACAGACCCACTATAATGATTTGAAAAATGTTTATTCCCTTTTTAAGTTCTTATCTGAGACTTTTAGCATTAGAAAACAGAAAATGAGAAGGGGATGTGGGAGAGTCTGTGCTTCACCAATTGTAATTTTGTCATTATGCTTACTTGTATTGCACTTACCACCTCTTGCACTGAGGTTGTGATTTGTTTCTAGCTGTTCTGCTTTGTATCCAAATGACAAATTATTACTTTTAGTATAATGGAGCCTTCATCTTACACTTTCTTTTCTATTAGAATTTGGAAAAAATGGTCAGGCACTCAGGAGAAACCGATTCCTATTCGATTGGGATTTTTTTGTTTGGTTTAGAGTTTTTTTGGCATTTACAGAAAGAGGACTTTCAAGGTGGATTTTAGGACTTCCCTGGTACACTAGGTTCTCAAGGTGTCTTCATCTGTGAAGTCTCTCTACCTGACGTGTGTGATGTGTTCCAGCATATATTCCTGCCTGCAGAGCTGTGTCAGGCAATTTCAGAGTCTCAGAGTCTTGTCTACTCTTGTAGTCAGTCCTCTCTTCTACTTTGTTTACTGCAGACCGTACACTGTCCAGCTCTTGTAATGCTTATCAAACAAAAGCATTTGTTTCACTACAGAATCAACCATGATAATTGCTTTCCTCTCTTACGACTGCAGGTATTGTCTTTTGTATTAGACCTGTGCTTCATCCATTACAAAACAGTACTGTAATTTCCTATCCTGCTCTGGCAGAGATAGACCTCTAGGTAGATGATATCTTGAATATAATTTTGTAATGTTTCCTTATTTTTAGCAGGAGTGAATACCTCCTGTTTCTCTGCACCCCAGCCACACCTTGAGCACCACGTTGCACCAGCAGTCATGTCTCTGTAACACAGGCATGGAACAACGCTTGCGACATACTTACGACACAACATGGAACAACGCTCTGGGGCAACACTTACAATGTACAAGCAGAATGCAATACACAGTAATCTGAGAATTGGTTGTGACATTAATTTTTGGAAGACCACACTACTCGAGCATTTTCATTCTATAGCAGCTGTTAGTTACTATTAAATGTTATAGTAGAATAAATGAGTGGATAAAAAACTTAATGAATTTCAGGCATGACCACAGATATGATTGCTATCATAAAACATTTTACATAGTGGTCAATATTGCATAATGTATAGTTCAACACATGTTTACATCTTATGCCAGAGTATTCCAAAAAGCTAATAGAACCTCTTGACTCTTCTTTTTAATTATATTTCATTTCCGAAAAGTTCACAGTTTTAGTGTTTATTTCAGAACTGCTCTTGTCAGGTAGTGCCTCGGAAGCACTTCAAATACTAACCAAGAAGTAAAAAATCATAAAAAATGAAGCTTATGACCTGCTTTTTGGTTACTGTTCACTTGGACAAATTAGCTTGTGAGTTCACCAGTGCATAAGGATCCATTTATGTCATTTGAACTGCATTTGTACGGATGTTCCATGCTGGGCAGCTGAAAAGGAGCAGAGAAGTGGAAATACAGGAAGCCACAACTGGCAGTTTGATAATTCGTATCACAAGAGCTCTTACTTGAAATGCACAGGACTTGTAAGATGAACACAGTTAAAATTATACTGATATTTCAGAGACCATGTTACTTACAAATTTCGGTGCTGTGAGCTTGAACAGTAACAAATGTTTTCTGGTTTATAGCCTCTCTTGCCAAGTAGTTTTGATGCAAAAAAGTACTAATAAATATGGTATTTTCATACCTATACCTTCTGAAAAAAGGCTAATAGGCCTTTTAGATCCTTGCCACACATTTTGTATTTTGTGGGCTAGGAGAGTAAGGTTATCTGATTAAAAAATGCACGTAGCACTGATGTGTAAATACTCTGTTTTACTAGTAAACATTTCTGGGAGTTGGAAGAAGGAAAGGAATAAAATACATTTTTTGTTTTTCCAGATTTAAAGCTGATCAGACCAGCATAACATGATATGTAAGAATTTCTTAGCTTGAGTTTTGTAACCTAGAACACATCTCCAAAAACATCTAGATCTAACTAGAGGACTTGTAGTAATGGTTTGTTTCAATGAGTGCTGTGTTCACTGATTACAAATGGATCTCTTCTTTCTATTAGTACTTGCTTTTGTTTGTTAGTTGTCTTATATTCCTGCTACATTAAATGTTCTCATTTCTACCATTGATTTGTTTTAAGCTTTCTGGAGCCAAATGTCTGAAGTACAGGCAACACTGGGCTTGCAACAAAACTCCATTTTACTTGGTCTGTTAAGATTTTCTGCTCTTTAACCAACCCTAAATTCAAAGTGAAGATCATTAAAAGTTGTCTTTTATGGTATAATAGAAAAGTTGAATTGAAAACCGTAAATCTTTTGAGAGCTGGCAGCAGGAAACATCTTGACCACAGCCCAACTGAATATTTTATCTCCTATGCACACATCTTTCCTATGAATGTAATTTTCCAGAAACGACCGTCAGTTGAATGGCTGTGACAGATGTCACCGTCAGTTGCTCATTGGGCGAAATGGCCTCTGGTACACTGGCTGATACATCAGCAACGCTTGCAGAAGATGGCTGCTGCTGCAAGCCTTGGTTCATACAAGGCATTAATATAAATTACTCTCCATTACATAGCAAAATGCTATGGGGTCCATTTGGACTGACAGTAACAGAAGTGCCTGATTTTATTCTAGCAGCAATAGCACTGGTAGTCCCTTTCAGGTGCTGCAGTGCATTGTTGCACCCTTTTCTTATCCACAGAATGAAGGCCTAAAGTATTAGTGTGTCTTTATTTCTTAAGAAGATTCTGAATGGTCTGTATGAATCAGATAAGACTTTAGGAAGAACAAGTTATTACAGCATTAGTGTGCTGTCCTGGAAACAGTAACACTACTTCTTAGCAAGGGCAGGTTTTGTGATGTTAACAAACTGAGCACTTTTTTTTTCAAACATTGCTTGATTTCTACTTTAGATCTTTAGTAAAGCATCTGTAACTTTAAAATTGAGTCAAGGGCTTGGCACAAAAAGCTGTATGACTTGCAGTATGAAAGCAAACCTTTGTTTGTTTAGATTTCTCTTCAGGAGCAAATTTTTGGAACTATATAGGGAATATTTCTTGACTTAGTGATTATTAATAAAGAAAGAAATCAATGTTCAAAATTATTAGGAATGTAATAAGGAAATTAAATAGAAAACACCACTGTGATTATTTTTATCTGCAACAAACATACAAGAGCTATCTACAATTCTTTTTTATTCATTTCAGTTATGCATGAAAAAAGGTTGAGAGAAGGATGACAAAGATAATCAAATGTATAAAACCATTATCTCCATGAGCAAAAAGCATACTGACTAGGACCCTTCACAAAAAAGAAAACTAAAGAATATTTGGAAGGAAGTTTATGAAATGAAGTGTGGAGGAGAAGGTGGATAGGGATTTATTTCAGTTCTGTCATAAGAATGAGAGGCATAAAATAAAACAAGTAGTATTCAGAGCAAACCAAAGAAGATTATTCTTCACACAACTTTTTGAGCTACCACATGGTGTTATGGATAGTGAAAATCTACATGATCCCAAAGTGTGATGGTTCAGATTCCTGGAAGAAAAATAAGAACTGTTACATTGAAAAATAGATAATGTTTCTGCTCAAGAGGTCTTTAAGTTGCATCTTGCTGTGGTTTAGATAATATTCTGAGAAACTATAGCTATGTGCTTGCTTTCATCTTCCTCAGGTTCCTGCTGTTGGTCACTGGAAGGGTCAAGATAGCAGTCTAGAGAGACCCTTTTCCTCCAGTATTTCTACTCAACATGCAAGCTGCATCTATTCCAGAAATATTTGAGAGTACCCAACAAGAAAACTGAAAGTAGGAAAGCATTTTGTATAATATGTTGGAATTTACCTCTAGAAAAAATGTCTTCTCTGAAAAAGAAACATTACTTTGAGGATACAACTGCCTGAAAAAGGCTTTATAATTTTTGTTTTTATTGCTTCTCAGTCACTTTTGGTTCAAATAAGTTATTATTTCCAACTTAACCTATACAAGCACTATCATCTACAAAGGCAATTATATGTTGATTTGATCACTTTTAAAATGACTAATACATTGCATCAGAGAGAATTTTGCATTTTCTAAAAAAATATGTACTCAGATTCTTTTATGTCCTTACTGGTTTTACTGGTTTCCTTTATTGACATTTTACATAGTTTTCATGGTTATTCTGACTGGACAACAATATATACATATTCACTTTTTTAAAGTAGAAAATAAAAAAGAAAATTCTAGTACTGTCTGTTACATACGAGCAAAATAATTCATCTAGTTTGATACATGCTGCCTAATCCAGTACTGTTATTATTCTTGTCTCTTCTCTTGATTACTTATTTCTCATTTCTGTAGCTTTTTTAGTTAAAATACTGTAGCAATAAGAGAGGTAAAATAGCTGCTTTAATTATTTTTAATGGAGAAAGTAAAGATGTTTCCATGTGTTAAGAGCTCAGGTTTTGCTTTCTATTTTTTTTTTTTTTTGTCCTAACTGAGACCACTCATAATTTATTTACTAGTTTATTAGGTGTCTTTATTCTGATGAATGCTTTTGTTTGTTTGTTTGTTTCTGGCATTTTCCCTATTTTTCGCAGCCAGAAAGTTGGGGATTTTTGTCCCAAATGCAAATTCCATTCAAAGAATTCAATCTCAGAGTCCCACAAAAAAGTCCTTGGCTAGGATTGCATTTTCTTTGCAACACTAAATTATGCATTTCACAATTTTTCTCTGCCTGGTCAAAGCAATGTCATTAAAATGACTTAATATGCAATCTTAAAACTAAATGTTCAATCTTACAAACTCCTGTACCTTCAGTTTATGGGCTGAGGTAGTATGCTGTCCATTACCCCTGAAAATAATAGACTCCCATCTTTCTCAATTTGTACTTATTACATTTTATGTGATACCAGGGAAAAGAAACTTGGTAATATGTGGTTTTGGTTTTTGGCTCATGCTCTATGGTGGTTTGCTCTGGGTTCCCAGTAGTCATCTTTAGCAGTATTGTTGGAGTTTTACAGAGGCTTGCAAGAATTCCCTGCTTCTGATGGACTTTTATGGCTCTTCAAACCCTGCTAAATCACCTTTACAAATTTTTATTCCTACAAAGTTCAAGAAGGAATTATTACATTTCTTTTAACAGAAAAAAAAATATCTGATGCTGAGTATCTGAAGAGAAAAATCCTGGGGTTTTAGCAAATTTCCCATATTGTGTAGCATTTGTTATTACTATTCCTCTTCTTCTAAGTTGCAAAACATTAATTTTCATGTTTTATTAAAGGGAGGAGGAATATTTTGGTGGTTTTCTTGTTTTGCTTTCAGAACTAGGTATAAATATTTCCAGAGGCATATAGTGGTGTATGAGGGTTTCCCTGCTCCATCAGTTGTGATTAGAGGGGGGAAAATTTAGAAAAAGGTCCTTTTTTAACAGAGGGAAGACAACCAGTTAAGCCTTGCCCTCCACTTCTGAATGTACACACCTGTAAGTTTCCACAGTTTAAAAAGAAGTATTCTTGTGGGAGCTGTTTGTTAAAATAGTACAAACTGTCAAGATTCTTGGCTTGTTTTCCTCTATTCAAAATAAGAACTAATTTTTTAGTGGAAAATAAAGCACTTTTGTAATGACAGGATCAGCTTAGTGTAAGCCTCATCTTGTCCTTAAGTTACGTTTTCATTCCTATAGAATGAAGAAATAGAAAGATATGTTGCTGAGGTTGCCAAGTTGGAAAAGGAACACTTCCCTTGCTTTCAATACAGGACCGAACTTGATGGAGAATCAGAGATTGGTTTTGCAACGCAAAACACTGGTGCTATGTTGCTATCAGTTTTGCCAAGACCAACGCATTTGTAAAACCAAAATGTCTCTAGATTTCTTCATCATGTACTGTTCTGCCTAAAAAGCAAAACACTAGGCATGAAACTTTCTCACTGTGGATAGTGGAAAATTTTGTTATAGATCTTTAGTAAATTTTGGATTTTATTAGTATTGGAATATTGCCTTCCCCCTCATCCCCATCCTCAAGGCAAATAATAAGCACAAGGCTCTAAATTACATCCAAAGTGTAACTTATAAACACTGTGACTTGAGTCAGATTCGCAGGCAAATACTTGGTAAATTTTTTTTGCTAATTAAGTACAACATAGGTGTTACTTCATTTTAACACTTTGGTCTTAGAATTGAAAATAAAATCTTACTGAAGGGAAATGGTAAATATAATGGAAATGGAGACAGCATATCTTTAGAGTAGGACAAAGCAATTCTTTCAGAGTTAAATATTGGATGTCAGAGGGGGAAAATCCCTATTTAAATCCCATATTTGCAGGATCTTTACGTTTTTCTGTAGGTAACCAATTTTAAGCAACATTTTGGCTACACGATTTATTCATCTCATTTTAACTATTATGGTAGCATGCATGTGATTGAGCAGCAGGATATCTTTCATGTACAAAACACCAAGTACTAGTAAATTGCATTCCTGTCAATCTATTATTTAAACAAAAGCAAAAGGAACTTAAAGGCCCTAGAAAAAGGTACTAAAGGTTTGTGTTGCTTTCTACCAATGCAGGATGATTACGAGTGTGGGAAGACATCAAGCTGAAAATTTATGCAAGCATAAATAAATATTTTAATAAAATATAAATGTACTGTAAGAATGTAAGTGACATGCTTTCTACTTTCCATAGATGTCTTGTGGCCTTCTGCCTGATCTTTGGAGACAATAACTGTGACACTGATGTATTCAGGGCTATTGTGCCTGTTGTATTAGGAAAAAAAAAAGACACTTCAGAATAAGATATTCTGCTTAAGACACATTTGGATGAACCTGGGGTAAATCTGCCTGGGAAAATGGGATTTAAGTGTCTAGAAAACAAGATTAGCCTTTTCCATTTGATCTTTGGTGAAATCATGTTGAACTGAGATGTTTTAGAGTTGACAGCTCCTACTGAATTCGCTTTTTCTTCACATTACGGAATTGGAGAGCAGAGGCCACAGGCCCTGCTGGCCTTTTATTGTCTTATAGCTCTGTTGTGTCAATTCTCATGCAAGAACTTGTGTTGCACGTATTGAGTAGCTAAAGCTTCACTAATAGTATTTGACATTATAATAGATGTCTAGCCGAAATTATAGAAAAAGATTAGATGGATTCAAATCTCTGTGATTAATAGGATATGTTACTTCACGCGATTTTTTTCTTCTTTGAAGTAAGAATACATAATGGATGTCATAATGTAATTATAATTTTTGCTACTTCCTAGAATTGTTACCTCAAATAGGTGTCAAAAAAGGTAAAGACAACTACCTCTTCCTTGTTTTAATATAAGTCAAGCAGAAGCATCTGTAGTTAATAATAAAGAAAGTTAAGTGCTACTTTATATTCTTAATTATGTAATGCTATGTAATGAAGGTTAATTATGTAATGAAGGCTACATACATAGTACCATTTTAAAAAAAAATACTATGTGACAGACCAACTAGATTCAGGAGACAAAATTGCAGTGGAATTATTATCTGTTCATAATTTTGTAAAAGACAATCAGCACACTATATGAGAGATAAAACGTACAGTGCTTCTGAAGAACAGATCTCTCATGTGGAAATCGTACCTTGGTTGGCACTCTCTTTCTAGTCTGCTATTAATTCAGTTGAGCAGTTTGGATTTAGTGCACAAGAAGCTTACGGTGAATAAGTATGGAATTTCCTCATTCCCAGGTAGGCATTTACCATTTGCAATGAGAATGCCCATAGAGGTATTGGGCACAATTTTCTGAGTCTCAAGTATTAGAGAAACCGAGTGTTGCATTCAGCTAAACTAAATTTAGTGGCCCACAAAACATGATACTTCTGAAAATCAGACCACTTATGTGGAATGATTGGTATTTAGCTATAAATGAAAGAATACCTAAGTACCTGGAACACAGTTTTCTTGTTTCCGTTTATTTAATTTTTGTGATGTGCACAAAGAAAAAATGGTGTTGTTTAAATTATGACCATAAATATGGTTCCAACAGAAGGAATGGATCAACTTGTGGGGAGTTTTCACATCTGGTTTGCTAAAAAAGCCATCTCATAATACATTTAGAGTGTAAGGACTACCACAGAGATACATGAGTAAGGAAACTCTGCATGCTTCTCCACCAGTTTGTGAAAGCCTGAGACTCTTACTGAAAACACCATCCCATGACAGTCTTCAAAAACCTGATCTGGACATATAATCAGTCCTGCATAACTGGATGAGGATTTCTTAGGATCAGAGCTATGGTTTGAATCAGAGGAGTTCCTTTGCAATGAGGTAGACACAGGTGTGCACTTTGTCTCAGGTAGTATATTTCTAATTCAAAAGATTTCATAAGTATAGGTAAAATGTTTTATGTGTCTCCCCTCCTCAAGTAGGGTTGCTTTTTTTTTCAGGTTGTTGTTTTTGTTTTGTTTTGTTTTTGGTTTGGTTTTTTTTTTTTCACCTTTCTCATTTCTGTTGGGAGCAGAATATTAAATCTAGTCTGGAAGAGGGGGATTTGAAGCAATGTTGGATTTTAATGCTTTATATTAGGTACGTTAGTCATCCATGATACAATCTAAGAGACTTTGTGTGAGATTTTGTTAAATGGCTTTTTTTTATCTACAATAAAATATGACTTTCAAATTACCCAGCTGCCCACGTTTTTACATGGCAGAGTTAGTATGTTTTGTATATATAATGTGATGCACATAGCAATTCCAGGTATTAACATACTCTATAAAAACATAACAGTTCTATAGAAATTTCTTCTAGTTCACTCAAAAAAAAAAAAAAAATTAACATCCTTACTATCATACAGAGTCCGGCAAGGCGCTTCACTGTGTTACATTAAAATCCTCCTAAAGTTATGATTGTCAAAAATACGTGTTGTAAAATCTTCTAGTTGTGGTGCGAAGAAAAGGGGTAGAAAAATGGCATGCTCTCTCTAATGGCAAAAAACAACAACCTATAAATGTTGTTTCTCCTTGATAAATCTGTAACATTTACTTGTTGAGCAGTATCTGTTCACTTTGGTAACCAGAATACTTTGAATGCATTACTGCTGAAATACTGAAGGAGCCATGAAAGAGTCAGTTCCACCTATGTATAACAGATTTATCAGATCACCAAAATTGTTAGCAAGTTTGTCTCACAAAGTAGACTTTTATGAGAGAGTTTCTTTAACTAGAAGGAGAAAAATTGGTTTTTAGTTTCCAGAGTTTACAGGATTGGCAGGAAAAAAAAATGTGAGGGGGAGATGTCATTTTTTTCTGGGCTTAGGGGTGTTAAATGAGAAGCTTTTGACTGAGTGAAGTTATTACTCTAGTTAGAGTTACTTCAGAAAGACTTCATACTGATCAGATCAAATGTAGGGTTTTTTCTTTTTTGACCTGGAATATTCTAAATTTGTTTTTTGCTCTACCTCAACTTCTTAAGATTTTTCCATGCCTGCTGTGTCTCAAATGCAATTTCCTTCATTTAATCTGTAGTCTACTTTCACACTTTGTAGAGCACGTGGCTCTTTTTATGGCATCTTTCCCAACAGATGACTGCATCCCAAAATTCAATCAGAATGTCAGATCATCTAGCAATATGCTATTTCTATATGGCTTGATTTTGACAGTCCAAATGTCTCAGATAGAAATCAAAGTACTCTAATAGAAATCATTCCATGAACAAGATGAGAGCATTAAGGGCCTACAACTTTTTAGACTGACAATCAATTGCAATGTGAGTTTTTTTCATTCACTCATTTGATAATTCTCCAGTAAAACCTACTGACATGTCTAATCACCTTTGGTCACACCTTTCACTTTTTGTTCAATAGAGACCTAAAAAGATAAGCAATACAGCAATTTTAATATGAAAGCATTGTCAGTCAACAATCAGATACTCCTCTTATTTTATCAATTATGCCACTATAAAGTTTGCTCCATTTTGATAGTCAAATGGCCATGTTGGAGACTAAGTTTCTGTCCCTCTTTCCTCCTGTATTTATTGGGCATCCCCTTATGGCATTGGATCTCCCCAGGGACAGATATTCTAATGTAGATTCTCCACATGAGACTTCTTTTCTGTAACTTCAGGGATCTCAAAGTTAGCATATAGTCTCCTTCTGTCACTAACTGAGAGAAAACGTATTTTAGCACATGTCCTAAAGAAAGTGCCAAAGAAATGGAAAACTACTTCCTCTCTGGAAGGAGCCTGTTTTGTTTTTCATTGACTGTAATAGGCCATCAGACACTTGGCTTTAGACTAGAGCCTTAATTCTGGGATGACAGAAGGGAGATGAGATCCTCTCCTATTTGTTTTCCTCTTTCTATGTACAGCTAGTTTTGATGAATATCTGCCCACACATGACTACTGTTGAAAACAGTTGTAGTTCTCCGTTTGGATTTCACATTCTTTGTGTTTGCATTTTCGGTCAGTAAATGTTGGCATGATGCAAGAGGAATATCGAGGCAACAGTGCCCTTGAGGCATCCTGGCATTTGCATGGATTCGAAGATTTCTTTATGTTCTAGAGGCTAGAACAAATACAGTTCGACTGATGACCTGAAGAAAATGTCAAGAAAGCAGAAACTTTTTTTCTTAATCTTTGCGTGGTAAAAATTAGTAGAAATAGCCTGTAAATGTCTATTTTAAAGATAAACTATCTTTTTAATGAAAGAAAGCATTTAAACATGCTTTGAAATGTCAAACTGACAGCTCTGTTTTGTTAAAACCAAATGGTTTGGCTTTGCATCTTAGGAAGGGCAAAAAAAGGAGTTTGCTTATAAGGTCAAGTGTTCAAGCCAACCTGAAAAAAAGGGTTGTGTTATAATTACTCCCACTGCTGTGCAAACATGAAGCTGACTGAAGAAATGAGTCTTCTTAATTATGAACTTTGATATTGTATATTTAGGGTAAGCTTTTGAAAACTCACTGAGTTTGATCCCAGCTCTTTTTGACCTTGACTGAGAGTAGATTGAACTCAAAAAGTTGTTTTATTCGTCCTGGCACTCAGCATTATTATTTAACAAGGGATCTGTTGCACAGTTTAACTAAACAATAGGTCACACAACGTGCAGAAAATCCTTTGAAACTACTGTACATCTAGACTTCGAAGTTCTGTTTAAAAAAAAGGGAATATACTTTTCCCCCATACTTTTAAAAATCAAATGACTTTTCAAGATCTCCTATGAATATTAACAGCCTTGCTGTGAATATCACTACACAAATACATCTTTCCCATTTGAGTCTCACCCCTGTTGGCTTGAGTGATCAATGTACGTGGATAAGGGCAAGAAAAGGAATAGGGACTTAGAAAATCAGATGTGATTTGAAAGAAGGCTATTACAATGTAAAAGGATATTGTTATAATTAATTATGGCTCCTAATTCCCTCCGGTGGCCTTAAAGATTTCAGTGCAAAACTGTAGGCTGTAAACATTAGCCTGTCAGGTGAATAGCTTCAGAATTGTGTGGAAACAAATATTCCTTTGGACTATTTTTATTTTTATGTAGTTTTACCAACTAGAATACTAGAACTCCATAGATCCACGAATAAACACCTATTTTCATTATAAAATATTAGAAACTTACTAGGAGTAACCCAAGAGCAAAAAGTGTATGGTGAAGCCATCTGCTATTGTCAATGCCTTGGAAGCAGAAAAGTGCTTTTAAAATGATAATATAACTTGTCTCATCTCTCTTCTGGCTGTCTTTGTAATCTCAGCAGCAGCACCATGTAGTTAGGGTTCACTGAGCTTCACCAGGTTACTTACCTAATGTGGCCAGATCTGAGAAAAAAAAAATCCTGTCTCTCTTGTTTCTTCTCTTTCCACGTAGCTCAGCTCATGGGCTTGGAGAGGTTCTCCTTGCTGTATACCAGTCCATAAAACAGATTAAAGTAAGTTAACATCAGTTGGTCTGACAGTCTGACCTCCTCTGTACCTCCTCAGCTGGGGCAGCTCAGAATCCAGCACCACATTGGCATGTTCCCTCATCCCACAGTCCTTCCACAGCAGAGGAGCTGCTCCTGACTGGTCGCATTTCAAGGGAACAGAAAAATAAGATGGAAGGATGACTTGGACTTTTCTGTATCCTGCTTAAGCAAGATATCTATTAGTGGCCATATGGTTACATAAAAGGTAATTTTTGACCATTCAGAATTATAAGGCAGAAAAAGTAAGCAAAGGTAACATCTCTGCATCTCTGAAAATTATTTTAATGTAATAATCCACAGTTTGGAACCTATAGGTTTTTTTGTTGTTTTTTTTTTTAAATAAAATATTTGAAATTTTTAGCTTTTTTTAGTTTACATGTTTGTTTCTCTACCTCCTCCTTCTCTCTCCAGATCAGCTGGTTACCCTGGGAAGATGCCATCACTGCAGGGAGTCTTACTAAGCAGGGGTTAGTTTTAGTTTTGAATACACTCAGGCTTATATTCCTTATCAATAGAGAAGACTAGGTTGAATTCCACAGCTGGAACCTGCTCCTGAAAATGGTCTGTCGGTCTACTCTTTGCACTTCAGAATTTTATGCTGGGACAGATTAGTTGAAGTGTCCCTGTGGAGTATAGCTGTAGGTTCATGATGGGATAGGAATTCAAAAAATAGATTAGGCCCAGCATGCTAGCTGCTTTTTAGGTCAGTAGTAGCTGCTTAAATTCAAGTTAGAAAGAGATAAGCAACCAGAAGGACAATAAGTGTGCTCTAGTGCAGTCTGCTTTGCCCAGTGACGGTCTCACACCAGTTACATCAGTTACCTAGTATAGCCTGAAGTGTTGAACATCAAGACACGGGTCAGAGACAGATTAACAGGTTGTGCTGAAAGTAAGAAGCAGTCAAGAGCTGGTCTAAGCATGTTTCTTATTCCATAAATTTATTGATGATAATGGGGGAAATTAGCATGGCTTTCACTATATCACAGGGAACTAGGACCTCTGCCACTCAGTGTTGAGTGTGTAGGGAAATGAAATTTTCTGGCCAGACTGTAAAGGAAGGAATTGTTTGTGGCCTCTGAGGCAATCTCCATATCAGTTCACCTTTGTTCTTTAATTTGTTGTCATTGCTTTTGTTTGTTTGTTTGTTTGTTTTTTCTTAACAGCTTTTGAAAAGTGAAAAGGTTAGGGGTTGAATTTTGAATTCTTAGATATGTTGGTTCCTCATCCTTCTAGGTCTGTGCTCAGGATGTGTCCTTAGGTCTGATAGCAACAATAACATTCTTGATTCAGCACATAACATACAACTTTTTGAAGGGAACATGTTGTGGTTTTTATTAAGCGATTGTTTAGGAGAGAACAAAACCTTCTTAGTAACCAAGTTAAGCATGCTCCCAATTCAAAATGTTAGTAATGGTAACTTCCTGACTGAAAGTTGGTATGCATGTTTCTTGTTTTGCTTTGTCTTATTTGTTATTAAAAAAACAAAAACAAAACAAACCAAACCAACAAAGGAAACAAAATATCTGAAACTGCTGCTGTACTGTTTTTCTGTGAGATGTATCCAAAAAGCTGATACATAGGGTTTGGTTTTTCTGACTGAATGATTAATCTAGTTTCAATGAGGATGGCAATAGCCCTCTTTATTCATTTCATTTAAAATTATGAAGACTATTTTATAGATTTGATTTCCTGTGTACTTCCTTTCAACCGTATCTGTTGGACTAACTTTTGGTGAAATAATGATGTGTAAAAATAAATATTTTTGTTATGACTAAGTATAGTGGTCTGAACATGAGACTATAAGACAAGACCAAATTTACTCTGTGGTTTGGACCTGAATCAATGAGAAATTGATTCAGTTTTCCTCAAAATATAAGATATGTTCTATTGGCTTAGACAAACCATCTGTATAGACTGTTTATCTATTTTTTTTGTCTCCAACAGTTGCGATTGAATATGCTATTGAGGGAGAGCACAGTGTCTGCTACTGCAGTCCATTTCCTTCATGCTTTTCCAGCATCTGTATTCATTGAATAAAGTATCCAACATTGGACTGCTCCTACCTTTCACCCCTCCAACTCCCTTTTATTAACAAAATCATTTTATGGTCCTGATCACCAGAACTATGTCTGATCTGTTTTTAAACCTCACAGTTTAAACCTCTCATAACAACAAATTCTAGAGATTCACTACCTGGTGTATCAAGGAAAACAAAAAAAACCCTCAACAAACAAAAAAAACCCCGCAAACCAGTATCCAACTCAACCACAAATCTCTCTTTCATCATTTTTAAATTAATCTCCATCTATTTTCAGCTATGTGGAAAATGAAGTTGGACCTAAGCAAGCATCTCAAATCAAAATGTCCCCACATTCTGGCATTTATGGTTTCTGAGTCAGTATGATGGGCTGAAGCAAACCCTGAGGTCTTGATCGGCAAGTCAGGAGGGAATTTTCGACCTTTAACTAAACTTTGCAATAGGTCAGTAACAACACCTTTTCTGACCACAAGGAATCAAGGGCAGCACAGGTGCAATACACCTCTACTTTGTTATATGTACAGATGAGACCTAGGGACCAAGGACAGCAAAGACAGATAGACTTAAAATTGGAAATAACTTCCATAAAGTGAAAAAATGACTAGAAAAAAATAGGAGATAGCAGACACCTTTCTCTTGGGAAATGAGAGTGTTCCACTTATGTTGGAAGAGTCAGATCTACAACTACAGGAAAAGGGAACATCTGGCTGGATAAAAAAATCCTCAAAAAATATAGAAGAGTTATGTCCTATGGCAAGCTTAAAATGAATTTGCGTAAAAAGCAAATACCACATGGGAATGTACATGCAGAAGAACGGGCTGGGGTGTTTTGTTCTGCACAACACAGGTCAGTTTTGAAGTACCTTTTTTGTGTTTGTTTTTCAATGAACCCCTGGATTTAAATAACCCCTGGTTATTCAAGTGACAGTTACGAGTTTCACTTTTGAAAACAAAAATTTATAAAGACTTTGAAAACGCTGATCTTGTTTAGCTTAAAACAAGAAGATTAAGTAAGGAAGGGTAAGTGTTCAAATATGTAAAAAGCTATTTTAAATAGGAGAAATTAATTTACTTTGGTAAAGAAAACCTATTAAGAAGAAATGAGGATCATTACAATAATGCATTTACACTATTCTCAGTTTGGAAGTGAATTGGTCTCAATACTGTTTGACAATTTTTTTAAGGTTTTAATACTTAAGCATTTTACATTTGAAGAGTTTAGCATATTCTTATTTTCTAGAATAGGCAAAATACTGAACAGAAAGTTTGAAGCAGTGAAGGGAAGGAATGCAAGCAGATATGTAATTGGAGCAAAGTTAGGGGAAACTGCGTCTCTTTAAAGAAATAATTATTTCTGCTATGGTTTTAGCAATTATATAGAAATGTCTCTTGAATTGATTTGGGACTGTTTTGTCCTGTTGTATTACCAAACTTTTTAAGTATAACTGAGAAAAAAAAAAGATTTTTATTATGCTATCTCATAGCTTGTCACTTGGAAAACAACTGCAGGAATGTATGTATCATGATACGTGTTTGTATGTCTAGTGGTCATGTGCTGTTAACTCCTAATATTTTTTGTTGAATCTAAGACTGTTTATTTAGTGACATGGCTTCAGCTATACACAATTTAGATTGTGCACAGCTTTCAGTTAAGAGGCAGCGTAAATTTGCAATCAGTCATTTTATTGTTTATAGTCAGAGGTTATAACAATGAACATCATCAGTTTACAGGATGTTATATTGATATTCTATGGATACCTGTTGTTGTGTGAGACTTTACATCATGAGAGGGAAGAAAAACTATGGTAAAGAGAAGAATCCTAATGTAAGTCAGCTGAATAAAATGTGTGCTGGGGCTTCCTCCATTCTAAGTTTAGGACAGCTTTAGAGATATGTAATTTGCTTTGGTTAATTCAAACACTTTTCTTGAGACGCAGACTGGTGCTGTCCATTTTTGCATCATACTAACCCCTTATTATAGCAAAGGTTGGAAGGGTTTTACACTATTGTGGTAATTTAGTCTGTAGCACAGAGAAATTCTAATGTTAGATGCCAATGGTTTTGATTTTAACAGTTTAAAAAGGGAATCTCTGAGAACAAAGAAATCCCAATAATCCTGTAATCCTTGAATATCAACTGGTGTCAAAAAGCTGAATTCTAAGGATTCTTGTCTTGTTAATTAATTTTCAAAAGGGACCAACTTTTATACTAAACAAAAGAGAAATTTCTAGATAACAAAGTGCAGGCTGCTAGGTCAAGCATTGCAGAAAATGATTTTGCAGCAATGATTTCTTTCTCATTGAACTGAAGTTATTTGTCCTGGCAATAATGCGAATGAATGGATAAAACTACATTTCAGGAGTCCTAGCTGGAAGTTTGGTGTAGAACAGTTTCCCATGGGTTAAGTTTTACAGTGAGGATGCCTGATCAAAGCCCAGGAAAATATTTCAGTAGCTATTGATAATCTCCAAGCCACCATGCTTAGATCCTCTTCTAGGATTATATAAGGAAATACTAAATGAGGGCCCGTACCAAGAAAAGATAGATTTTTAAATGTGCTTTTGATGAGTGTGGAAGGAAATTATTCTCATAATCAGTAAAACTGGCAGTACTCCTAAATATTTCCATTAAATTATGGTTTATACAAATAAGAAATTTAGAGGAGTGGACTACAGCCTCAAATCCACTGTACCCCTCTTTTTCAGTAGCTAAGTCTTCTGTAAAGCTGATTACTCTGAGTAGCTAAGCAATATGAAAAGAAAGGTGTAATAAAACTTTGAATTGAATAATTCAATGGCAGAAAATGCATCAGTGGGCAGTGGTTGTGTTCAGTTTGGCACTGAATCTGAATTACCTTTTCTTTTTTTTTTTTTTCTTTTTTCTCTAAACATTTACAGCTAATTTACGGTATCTACACCAGATATTGATATTTTAGACATTGATCAATACCCAATTTATTTTTTTAAGCATCAGATGAAGTATGGTGGAGTGCTATCTGTAAAGGAACTAAGGAAGCTTACTTAGTGCCTTCATCTTTTGGGATGACTCCAGAGTGGGACTTCCACACTCTTTTGAGTTACTGCACACAGGGAGCAGTGTTTTCTACCTTTGAGACTTACATTAAACATAAATTCTGCTGAAACTTACCAGTATGACTGACATGTATTAAAACAAAAACCATGGTGTCTGATTTTAACTCTTGGATATGCCTCTGTCTGTCTGTTTAATAGGAGAATGAAAAGGAGATTGCTTTGAACCAAACACAATAATTTAAATATAAAGCGAATGGAAATCACATTCTGTGAAAAGAAAACATTTGTTAGCATTTAATTCTACATTAAGCAAGTAGACCTCATTATGAAAGCATGCTACTGATTTTTCTTGCTGCTCTTAACCCTCTTCTATTTCCTAGCCTCAGTTCACATTTCTTGTAGTGAGTTTTCTTACTGCTAACAAATGGATAGGAAACAGGTACTGAAATGCATCCGTGTTTCAGAAGCTGAATGTATCTGAAAGGAACACATCAGATGCATCTGGATGCAGGTGAGGAGGGTGCTTGGCAGATGTATATTATGCCAACTTGAACAAGGGATTGGGGCCTGGATTTTTTAAACTCATTCTTAAAACAGTACCAAAAGAATTCATTTGAAGGAATCATACTTCTGACATTAAAAAAAATTCTTTATTTTTCAACAGTAGCTATTGTTGTCATTGAGGCATATAGGACAGTAAGACACAGACCTGTGTCTTTACACTGTTAGGATATCTCTTTAGTCATCTGTGCTTATAAGGTCAGCTCACTGTTAATGTACACACTGTCACTTAGAATTTTAAATTAATTGTCTTATAGGCTGATTTCTACTTAATTTGAAAACAAGAGGAGAAATATTAACCATTAGGTGGTGGAGAAAGGACAAAATATATTTCAATTTGTAAACCTTTAAATTAGCCATCTTTTATGGGATGGAGAGAAATACAGTCTAGATTGAGGAAAGCCTTAGTGTCCCAGAGCCAATGGAATATTTATTTGTTTGTACACAGAACATATAAAGTGTCATATATTTCAACCACTTTCTTGTTAAAACTTTCTGATTAGACTGAGACTTGAGCCACCATGACTATGACTACTAGCTTTCAATTATGACTCTTTAAACTCACTATACAGGGCAATGCTTGGTGGAAATCTCTATTACATAAAAGCCTTTGATCCCATGATGGATGTTCTATGAATTGTGGGGGGAAGAATGCAAGTGCTGAAGAACTGGGGCAATAAATAATGAAGCCAGCTGATATTATGATGGCACAGCAGGAGTAGTATGTTTCATCCTGTTTTGTGATTTAGTTACGCGGCTTCTCCTTGCACAGCACTCAGTTATTGAAATAATAGTATCTGTGCATGATTTGTCAGGCAGGTTTTAATAAACTGCTGCAAAAGAACTTCCTTTCTATACCAGTCTGTGGTACTTTTGAGAGATTTTTAGTATGTTTAAATTCAAATCGGTAATGCTGTACTTCTATTTAGATGGATTTTGCATCCTGGACTTTGCTCTCCTCAGGCTTTAATCCTACGCTTTGATCTGAAGCACGGTAAGGATCCAGTGAAGAACAATGGGCTTTTTAATTTATGTGTGCTATTTTGTATCTTCTTAGCTGTTCCGCTTAACTTCTACCCTGTCTTTATTTCATTGCTTTACTCCATTGTGAAGGTATTTTAAAAAATGTTAGTGATTCAATAATTTTCTAATGACTATACAACCTCTTAAAATACTGCTCTATGTAAACTTTAGATTTCATTCTGATTGCAAACGAAGTGATTAATTTCTAGCAGCAAAATATTTACTTGTGTAGCAGCATGCTGAAATACCATCTTGGAAATAATAAAAAATAAATTTAAAAAAACACCAGGAGGTACCTGAGAGCCTGCTAGAGACACCTTTATGTATAACTCCCAGAATAGTAACATAATGGGATTCCCAAATAATAAGCAGCAGTGTAACATGAGCAGACTAGTCAAGGCAGTCAGGGATCTGCCCCCACAGTTGGTTCCCATACGATCTAATTACCAAAAGATGTACACAAGTGATGCAGAAAACAAATTAAAACTTTTAAAATATTTACACAGGGTTCAATAATCAAGCGAAAAATAAGAGTATAGGGAATATAATATTCTCCTTTTGCTTAGCTGGGATTTGAGCAGGCTGTAATGTGTTACTTTGATAGCAACGTGCATTTTTTTTAAACTTCTAATCACAGTGTAACTGGAACACAGGATCTGTGCTCAGTTTTATTTAGGGCTCTGAATGGGGTGTTACTTCTCTTCGAAGACGGCTCCAAGATGTCATTGATAGGAAGGCTACAAATAATTATGGTGCTCTTTGGATTACTAACACGGCAAAATCTTTTTTTCTGCAGCCAAAAATAGCTGCATACTGTCTTAAGTGAAGCTGCCAACACTGCTCAACAAGTAACTGATTAGGATTCACAATTTTTTTTTTTCATGATTTCTCTGTGTGAGTTTTAGCCAACTTCACCCCTTGGCTTCCGAGCCAAATGAAACGAGCCGGGCAATTTGCTTTTTCCTCGGGGCTGGAACCTACCGCGAGCTTCATCTTGGCGGAGGCGCAGCTCGGGGCTGGACGAGCGCAGCTCCGCGGGACGGGGCGCGCCCGCCTCCCCTTCCCGGCAGAGCCGCGGCGCGCNACCGAGCCCCCGGCCCGGCCCAGCGAAGGGATCTCCCCGGGTGCGACCGGCCGCTCGGTCCCGCTCTGCTGCTCCCTGGCTCTCTCCCTCCTTCCCTTCCCTCCTCCTCCTCCTCTCTGCGCTTTCCACCTCCCCTGCTCCTGAGTGAGCGCAGCCTCGGATGTCCGGTTTCCTGGTGGGTTTTTTACCTGGCAAACTCTGGATAACTTTGGTGAGAATTTGCAAAGCGTCTGGGAAAGTTGGGAACTCCCCTGCAGGCGCATAGGAGCTGCTGCTACCGCATCTTCTCCATCCCACGGATTTTACTGCCTTGGATATTGCGAGGGGAGGGAGGGGGGAGAGAGCAGCGAAAGAAGGGGGGGAGAGGAAAAGAAGGAGCCTCATAATTTGCATTCCTCCGATTGCCCCGCGGCCCCGCTCCGCGCCCGCTGTGCCATCCCTGCACGATGCACTTGCTGGAGGTGCTGTCCCTGAGCTGCTGCCTGGCTGCCGGCGCCGTGCTCCTGGGACCCCGGCAGCCGGCCGCTGCCGCCGCCTACGAGTCCGGCCAGGGCTACTACGAGGAGGAGCCCGACGCGGGGGAGGCAAAGGTAAGCCCGTGCCCCCGCCGTAGATGCCAGCTTGCTCCTCTGGGCATGTGGCTGCGAGTCCCTTTGAACGGACGGCTAGGGAATTCCACCAAGGAAAAGATGTGGGAGAAGCCCTTTGAAGTGGGGGATGCCTTGAAAGTGGGGGAAGGAATTTTTTTAAAATTGTCTGAGTTTTCGGGACTACTGGAGGGCGGGCTGCCCGGGGAACAACTGCGTTTACAGAGAGGCGCGGAACACCTGATCAGCGGAGGCAGCCCACGGGCTGCGCTCCTGCCGGGGAGCGGGGACTGCCCGGAGAGCAGCGATCCCGGCCCCGGCTCCGCCGTGGGCAGCGGCCCCTGGGCCGGGCTGGTGCCGGCCCTGGCAGCTGGGGCGCGCCCCGCAGGCGCCTCCGAGCCGGGTCCTGCGCTGGGGAGGGCGGGCTGAGAGACGCTCAGGGGAGCAGCTGGGCACGGGAACGGAGCGGCGAGGGAGGCGTGGGGGGACGATGACAACAAAACCCTAGACTTTCCATTTGTTGAAAAGTCTCTTGGAGTTACTGACGCTTTGGGTGAGCTGCTGCTGCGTGACGGAGTTGACGGGAGGTGTAAGGTGACACTCCGGTCTGAAAATCTTAGTTCTGCCCAGACGCATGGTGAAGTTTGGGCTTAAATTCTCGGATTCCAGACGCAAATACTTACAATACTCGGTTAATTTTTGTTTGCATATTAAGTTTCGTAACATAAACCTCAAGTACCTTTGGTACTTTAGTACTTGTGGTTATGCAGTTCCTGGTATGCTGATGCATACAAAAGATGCATAGTATGCGGTTGTATAAGCATGTGGCATTGTTAGGAAGACCTTTGATGTCTGCCTTACCCTCATCTCATTGTTTTGAAGATTTCTGACATATTTATTGAAAGCAATCATGACCTAGCTCATTCATTATTCATTTCAGTATGGGGCAGGGAAGGAGTTTTGTGGATTAAAATATAAACTAATATTCTGATTTTCTTTTTCCCCTATGCTGTTTGCTTTACTGATTAAAAGTTTGGGAGATTTTACTGTAACTGCATGGGAAGTCAAGTTTTGATAGTATACATTAGCTGCACTTCAGGTATGCAAACTGTTGTAGACCATACACAGAAGTCATGCTTTTCAAATAATAATCTGCATGGAAAAGTTTACTGATTATACTGTAGTCTATCTTAAAATATTTTTACTACAGCTGAATGCTTACATTGCAATATTCCGAGTGCTAATATACTATCAGTGATCATGTTGCTTAACAGTCTATGAAGTGGTTTTCACACTTAAGTATTTAAAAGTAGGAACACAAAATCAATTGAGCCAGCCACTCTTACTACTTAGACTATTTATAAAAATTAAAAAAAAAAAGTCAAAACTTAGTAGAGGGTAAAAATACCTCAACTCCTTCCAACCCATGACTGTAAGTCAGTTATTTACTGGGTGAAATTGGCATTTGAGTTGTAAAGCCTCAGAATAGCTTATGCTGGAAAAGTAGAAAGAATCCGAACTGGAGCACAGCACATATTTTGTGTACTTAAACTGCTGAGGTAGAACAGCTGATAGTAGGGGCACTCTCCTCAGTGATGCTTTGTATTCCCGTGCATATGGTGTGGAAAGTTACTCTGTTTCTTGAAGAAACCTCGAAGTCTTTGGGAGCTGCCACTGTAGTGCATTGTGTGTAAGTGCAAGTGCTCCCTGGAAAAAGAGGAACTGTCAGCAAACCAAAGGAAGGAAAGGTCAAGAGACTGGGAAGTGAGTGGGATAGCATGTGTTAAGCAATTATGTTAATAGGAAAACGTTTTTGTGCCTGACTACTGCTGAGTAGTAAGTAGAGAAGGATTCTGGATCCAAGCAGACTTAGTCATGTTGGAAGTCTTTAGTTGTGAGTTTGTTGCTTTTGCTGGGACTGTTTGAGTGAGTGAGTACTGCATGTATTTGTTTCTGTGAATGTTGAGATGAATATCTGAAGTAATTATGAAAGGATTAAATAAGTAAACTGCAAATAATTGTTTCAAGGAAAATATGATTGCATTGTCAATATAAAGTCATCTGCTTGAACTTTGTTAACTTCAAAGAAGTTCATAGATGTTGATTTTACTTCCCATCAAGATGCCATGCTGCTGCATGTTAAACTGATGCCTAAGTGCAGGTTATACAGGCCTTTGGGTCAACTCCTTACACAATGTGTTTATTTCTCTCCACTCCTATTTTAAGAACTTTAGCTTTAAAAAACACTTTTAAAAGTGTGAATGAAGTTGAGGCTGCTCCAACATAGGATGAAAAGCTGGACAGAAAATAAGGGGATTGTGTTTTTAAGCAGGTAATTTTCATGTATTAAACTTGTCTAGAGATTTGCAGCAACTTAGAAGTGTTACAGATATAAATAGTAGTAGTTCTTCATACATGGCTCTTGCAAGGGCACGTTCTGCAGCAAGTGGGCACTGATAAGCTTGTGCAACACATCCCCCTCCACTCCTACCCCCCACCCCTGCTTTTTTTTTT
>VZTG01001432.1:142263-302775 GCA_013397845.1 Melanocharis versteri
TTTAGCCTAAGGGTGACGTTCGTTATTTAACAAGCTTTCAGGGCCCAGATTAATGCTTTTCAGCTGAACTGTCAGCTCAGTGGGATGGGAATGAACCCTGCCCGTAAATCATCTCTTGCGGATTTCCTGCAGCACAGGGGGTTGTCCCGACGAGCTGACCCCCTTGCAGCCACACCCCGCCCCTGCCGGCGGGGCAGGAGGGCGGGCGGCCCTGGCCCCTCTCTCCGCCTGGGTGGCTTCTTGCGGAAGGCATCCTGGTACTTCAGTTGCCTCTCTGCTCCAGGCGGGCCCGGGGGAATCAGCCCTCCTGCCCCAGATTTCACGCCGTTTGGCCGGGACCCGCCGCCCCGCAGGGATGCTCGGAGCAGCTGCAGCAAGGGGAGGGTGAGCTGTTTTGCCACACCGGTGGCTTGAAATTTTAGCTCCTTGTACTGTTATTGAGTGTTTTAATAATTCTTACAATATGTTTAGTCTCTGGCTTTTGTTCTTTAGGTAATTTTGAATAGGGAATGTGGGGTGAATATACACTGTCTACCTGGGAGAGTATTATTTAAAAGAAATAATTAATTCCTTACTGTTTGCTGAAAGTTTAAAAATTATCTGAAGGAGCTACATGGGCATTCTGTGCAGGAATTAAACTTCTTAGGTTATTGAAAAGAAGGTGTGGCAGTAGCATGTACCTAGACTTCATTAATGGCAATGAGGTAACGATAGCAGGAATAGGTTATTATGGTACCAATAACTGGAACAAAACCACACGGTTTGGGAGGGTTTGTCATAGCTGCACCATCATTTTATTACGTAGTCTAACCTTTAGAATTAGGTGGCTATGCAAAAGCAATATTGGTCAATTGTCCCAAGTAGTTTGAAAAGGTTTAAAACTAAATTTATGCAAACATTCTTAGTTTTGTATTAGAATGGGAATATCAAATGAAAATATATTTGCCTGTTCTAAAGTGCATCCCTGAAAATGTCATTGGGTCCTCTTTACACAGACAGCAATAAAGTACAGAAGAGTTTATGATGTGATTCTGTGATTTGGGTTTTTTTGCAATGAAAATACATGCACTTACTTAGGCTGCATTTTTCTCAGATGCTACCTGAGATACATATTTTTAATTTAATTATTATAAAATTATTTAAAATCTGGCCTAATCATACAGTGCTGCACACTGGCGGCTAACAGAGTTTAAATTCTGTTAGTTCGTGGGAGTGTGAGGAAAAGCAGCATGTCAGTTTCCAGGGTTACCTGCTGTCGCTCTATCTCCCTGGTGTAATCTCAAACCCATTAGTTTTACAGACACCCATAAGTTTATGAAGTGCCTTACTCTGTGTTCCATGCACAGGTGTGAAATGAGGCTGCATTGTCTGTTCTGAAAACAAGCATACGGCTCACTCCCAGTACTTAAGCAGTGCTAAAGTGAGCATATAGGGAGAGTGTTATTTTTTCCGGCTGCTGCTGGTTAGTCTGCTGCAAATTTTCTTGTGTGTGTGTGTAGCCACTCTCTTTTCAGACACATGCACACAAAAAGATGCCGGTTTTTTTAGAAGCATTATTTGTAGCAAATGCAACAGCATGAACATTGCTGGTAGGACCTATTTTAAAGACTAAGCAATGCTTCTGCAAACATAGATATTAAACTTTGGTCTAGCCTTTTGTGTGAGTAAAGTACAGTACTAAGCTCAGAGAGCTCACTGCACTTTCTTGTTCTTGGAGTGCATTCCTGGGTGTCTAGAGTAAGCACACTGGTGTGCCTGGGAGGGACTTCAGCTGTTTGTGAGCAGCAATCCCATGCATTTATGAAGGTTATAAAAAAACTTTGGAGGTCATTTTAACTGTAGTGTTTAGAGGCATACAGAAGCACCCCATCAAAAATATTATTTTTATGCTCACTTAGGTTCAGTGTATATTGAAATTCTTGCCTGTTTTTCAAGGGTGTATGTCCACTTATTTTAGTAAAAATAAACCAGGACTTCTACTTCAGTCTGTTGTAGCTGAGGGTGATGGTAATAATACTCTCCCATTGATACCCTCCATCCAGGATAGAAAGTCTGCTGAGAACCTTGTGTTCAGCTGCTGCTTTTTTGAATGTGGTCAGTGATTCATTAAAAAAAATCCTTGGAACAAAGGGAATCCAACTAAAGTCACGCTGGTTTCCTATCAAATGTAATATCCTGTTTAATGTAAAAAAAATACGTTACAGCTGTTTGTAGAATGAGTTACAAGAAATTCCAAGCAAGATTGTTACTTGAAAGTTGCAAGCTCTTTCAAAGTCTAAGTTGCTTCTGAAGAGTTTTGTTTGGTAACGTACTGAATTTTGCTTAGTGAGTAGGATAGGTATGATTGTTTTCCTTGTCTATTATAAATATTCATTACTTTTTAAATTTCACCTTTGTTCTATTCAGACTGGTAATGTAATACCAAACTCCCCTCCATGTAAATTTGTATCTACTTCAAAGACACTAATGGCTGCATAAATTGCACCAGAATTTTAATTTAAAACATTGATAACCCACGGGAGCATGGATGATTGTTTCTTGAATTCCTGTTAAGTATCAATTTGTCAACTTGTTTGTCTTGTTTTGTTTTTATCTGTCTCCAGAAGCTCTTTTGGTGACAATATTTGTGTTACTCTCCCTCTTTGTTGCATTTCAGACTTTAGTTAGGAAATAGCTACACTGTAAGCCATTTATTCTGCTATTCTTCCAGTGTAATCATCGTAAATCAATCCCTTTAGCTCTGTAGTAGTTTGTTGGGTTTTTTCTTTTGACATTTTCTGACTTGTCTAAGATAGCTGTAACTCCTTACGAATATTTAGAGACTGTAGTTGCCAGTGGGAGGAATGTATGTTACGGTAAGAAGCTCTTTTTTAGCAAAGTAACCAAGAGAAATGGTGTTCTTTGGGGGAGGAGGAGAAAACACAGGGGAAAACTTCTGATAAGGAGAAGGGAAAAAATAGTAGCAGTTGGTGTGTTTTGATTGTATCGTAGTTTTTACTGAGTATAGATGAGCATGTAATCATCCTACATCTGGTTACTAAGGCCATACATCATGTGCAGCAAACTTTTGGGATCTTGATTATGGTTAACTTCAATGAAAAGTGATTGCTTGGGGAAGTTAATGACATTAGTTACCTGATCCTGCTGTCACCCTGAACTCTGTATTATTCCATACTGTTCACATAATGACTTCTCCTACTCAGTGATAGTTTTCCGATAGTTTAACCTTGAGAATGCAGCTTAAAAACTGTTGAAGGCATTTTACATCCTGTTCCTTGCTGAACTGAGCAGGACTTTTTATACTGGACCAAGGAAATTCTGGCAAAGAATTGGACAGTTCTTGGAAGAAGATGCCAGAAGGCTGCTGGGGAGCAAATGACGCGTATTTCTGTCTAGTGTCAAGTGTCACATCACCTGTGTTACTCCTCCTACCTTCTTGTGGCAGCACTGAGAAATAAGTCATTTCAGGAATCATGTAGAACAAAATCCTTTACACCATTATGTGGTTTAATTCTTTGACTTTCCTTACTCAGTAATTGTGTTCTGATGAGAAAGTGAGAAGAGAGGAATTCAGCAGAAGGGATAGCTTCTGCGAACAGATGCAACAATTGACTATTTCCTAATTTTTTTCCCCAAAGATGACCCATAGTAACTCCCCCAACAGCCCACATGCATGTGTGGAAATTTCTAATATTTCTAAAGATTTTTAGAAAGAGTAGCTACCCTGCTCTCCTGCTGTATTTAGCATTGTTGTGGCCTCACCCTGAGTTCTGTGTGCAGTTCTGAGCCTCAGAATTCAGGAAGGGTGTGAAGGTCCTTGGATGCAGCTAGAGGAGGGCAGCAAAGCTGTTGACAGGGCTGGAAGGAATGTCCTGTAAAGAGCAGCTGAAGACTCTGTCCATCTAGCTTGGAGAGAAGGAGTCTGAGGGGTGACCTCACTGCTCTCTTCAGCTTTCTGGAGAGAGGAAGTGGAAAGAGAGATGCTGGTCTCTTCTCCCTCAGGTCCAGTGGTTGGATGCGTGGGAGTGCTTAAAACTACACCAGTGGAAGTTTAGACTGTACATTAGGAAGCATTTCTTTACTGAGAGGATGATCAAACACTGGAGCAATCTTCTTAGAGAGGTGTTGGATGCCCCTAGCCTGTCAGTGTTTCGGAGGCATTTGGACAATGCCCATTACAACATGCTCTAGCTTTTGGTCAGCCCTGAAGTGGTCAGGCAGCTGGACTAGATGATTGGTGTAGGTCTCTTCCAACTGAGATATTATATTCTATTTGAGATTGTTTAAAAGAAGCAAAACTACGGTTGTTGTCCTTCAGCTTACTTCAACTGCCAAATTCAGCTGGCCAAATGTATTTGTGGTGAACTGCTCCAGCTGTCCAGAAAGTACTTGTGGCATCAGTTACAATATTTAAAGCCAAGAGAAAAAACTGGCCGAGTGAAGCTTTACACCTTATCTGCTCTTGACTTGCTCATGTTTGTGTAGACGATGAAATGTTTGGAGGGCTAGTTAGTTTGTTTCATGGGTGTATTTGTTTCAGAGGGGCAGAGAGAAAGTTACAGCTGGTGAGTAAACTCTCCAGTCTGCTTAAGGAAAAGTCTCTTTCGTTTTGTTTGTTCCCTAAGAAAAAAAAGAAGGGAAAGCATTTCTTGCCTCAAGTGTTGGAAGTAATTCTGAGAGGGTTTTGGGTTTGGGTTTGGTGTTTTGTTTTCTTTTTCATTTGTTTTTTTTCCCCAATAATCTGTTTTCTTTGAAAATGTTGCCTTTGGAGTCCTGTGAATTTACCAGTCTTGACCTGCCATTCTTCTTGACTAACAGCTGTGAGGTGTTGCAGATTATGTGACAGCTTTGTGACTGCTGTGAGTTGGATACTATGGGGATACTGTAATAGTAGGTTTCACTGGAAGTCGGAGACAGTGTTTGTATTTTGTACCCCAAGAGGATCATTCTTTATTTGCTGTGCTGCTGAAGAATCTCTGCTTATTTGTACACTCACTATTACTTAGAATACACCATTCCTATTTCTTCTTAGAAATACGGAACTTCAGTCATTCCAGTTATATGTATTTATAACTGCCCACAAATACACTTGACAGAAACATAATTTGCCTGTAAAAGTAATAGTATCAAGAGTCTTGGTGGAGATTATTTTATAATTTTTATAGAATTGCCACTTACGGTTAGATCTGCAGTGCAATAAACTGTGAAAGGACAATACAAAATAAACTTGTGAGATGATGCCTTATTGACGTTCGTCACTTCCCTAGGGACAGATGTTTCCAAATTAAAACAGAGCCTAGGACTTCCTCTTCACCCCACCCGCTCTCCAGCACATCTTGCATAATGGGCAGAGTGCTGCTGCAGTACAAATATAACCATTTACTTTGTTTCATTTGATTTGTAACTGTCAAAATATTCATGTTAGGTGTTCAATATCTCTTTGCCACAAGGATATTCTTTAATTTTACTTCTTTTAAATAATTAGTACTGAAATATTCTGTGATTTGGAGGAAATAAGACGATCTTGACAATAAGCAGGTGTGCACAGTAGATTCAGTAAATGTGGAGAATTGCTTTTTCCAGGAAGGACAATTACTTTGACTTTCCAGTTGGATGTTTTTCTAGCTGGTTAAAGGCAAATGTTGATTCATTTAAAAATACTGAGAATCCTGTTGTGTAGCCCACAGGGCACAGTTTCAGGAGAATATTAACAGCTGCTAGAAGTCCCGCTGATGTGAGGCCCAATATGGTGGGTATTGGCCTGTCTCCTCTGTAAAGTTGCATGGCAGTTTCATCTAAACTACCAGACATGAGAAGTGAGAGCCAGGCTCAAAATCAAATCCTCCAAGGGTTTCCTTGCTTGCTGGAGTGTCAGTGATGCTGAGTTTGTGCCTTCTGCCTTGTGTTCCCAGGCACACCCTGAGATATGAGAAACTTTTTGAACACACAGTTTGGAATGGTCTGGGCTGCTTTTGTGGCTCAGCAGAGCCCAGCAGGTGGGCAGCTCCTGGCTACCTCAGTGCAATTTGTTTCAGCTGCCAGGAATGCCATGTTAATAGTACTGGACACGTGAGAATGTCCCCTCTTAGGAGGGGTTCAATGTGCGTGTGCTGAGGGAGGTAGTTTAAATGAACAGCTGGGCTCAGATTGAGATCAGACCACCTTAGAGTGGCAAATCGGTTGGTAAAGGGCTGTCTACAGTTACGGCTCCCTCTAAGGTTGTGGTGCTCAAGTCAGACGAAAGGCAGCCTGTACAACTAAAAGTTGTAAAGTGTTTTGTCATAAAATGCTTATATTTTTTGTATCCAAGAAGAGCTGCTACTTTCTCTCTGATTATCAGCTATGAAAATGAGGAAGATCTTTAAGATTAATGGTTTTTTTTTCTCCATATGGCTGGGCCAGCAGGCGATCAAATCACTAAAAACAAATAAAAGAGTTAAAATCTGTAGAGGAGCTCTGAAGTACTTTCCTTTTTGAAATGTCTGTGGATGGGCTGTAAAGCAGTAAAAGCACAATGAACCATGAATTTGGAACAGGAAGTAGGGGAAGGAGCAGAAAAGAATTTTCAGAGGGCAGGCCCATGCTTCAAAGGAAGGAAGAATTAGGCTATTCTATTGCATCAGGTAGAACTAAAGATTTAGGCGAACTCCAAATTGAACAGTCACTACTAATCTGGATTAACAGCATAAAAAGGCTCTTTGTAGTAATGAAACTCTTTGAATATCTTAGCTAGCAGTTTCAGAAAATTAATGAAATTTTCAAATCCTCATCTCATATGACAGATGGATGATCTCTGTGTTTCCTTTGAGCCTGTAAGTTGCTGCTTTACTCCATGATTAGTTGGCTTATGCTATATATATGGAGTATTGAAGTCACATAAGAGTAGAAGAACATCTGTAGCTGGTCAGACAAAATGCCTGATTAGCCCTCTATGGCGTTCTCAACAATCTCTTTGGAGAGCCCATGCTGCATAGCAACTGAACTTGCACCCTGTGCCTCACAGATGTGGCAGAGGATGATTGGAGAGTGACGTTGGGAACCTCATGCACAGTGCATGGTGAGAAATGATCCGTCACATCTTCCCCCTGACACCCCCTTCTCCCCAGTTCCTTCCAGGTGAAGGCTGCCCCGTGGCCACAGCCATGTCTATTCTTGCAAGAAGACGGTACGCAATGAGTCCTGCCCCCAAAAGTTTCTTTTGTTAGCCCCGATCATGTGAGCTGCCCTGATTGATTGACCTGTAGGGAGCTTGTTGCGCAACATCCAGCGGATTTGTCCCCAAACCACCTCATGGAAATGGCTTGGGAGATTTCTATTCCACTTAGTTCCTTCACCTTTGCATCCCACAGACCACATTCAGGAGAAATCCTGATAATCTGGTGCATCAACATGTACCTGCTGCTCACTCCTTGGCCAGCTGGGGACTTCAGTTAGGAAACCCAGCAGCAGGCGTTTGCAGGATCGCCAGACTCATCATGTTTGTGAAAGGGCAACCATGGCAACATGCACCTGGCTACAGGCACTCTTCTGGTCTTCCAGGACCTCTTAGTTTCTTTGGCTGGCCTTCTTTTCTTTTTATTTATGCCCTTACCACCCAAGGCCCTGCCAAATTACAGGACCTAATTGACAACCTCCTTCTGAGCAAAGAAATGGGAAGTGTCACTACATGCTGACAGGCTGTTGGCAGCAGCTTGTGAACTTCCTTGCCTTAAATGATGGGGGGGGGGGATGGGTTATTTTGTTTTCTTTAATAGCCTTCAGTTGACTTTTCTCCAGGTGCTTATTGAGCCCACAGAAGCTGTTCACATCAACGCTTTTCTGTATCAACAAGTATGCCTTTAAGTGGATGTTCTGTTTACTATACTTAATAGTAAATTTAAAAACAACCAAACAAAGGCTCAAGACAAACAAAAGGATTGGTTCTGACACCTGCTGATTAAATATGAAACTTCCAGAGTTCCTGCTCTGGACAAGGCAGGGAGCAATTCTGTCCATGCCACTTGTGGTTTTATTGAGTTCCCTTCTCCACTGTTCTTTTTCAGGCTAAAGATCTTTCACTTATGTAGCCTGCTTTTTGAAATGAAACTGTTCTTTACCTTTGATCACCTGACTTCATACCTTTCTTAAGTCTCTTTAAGACTGCAGAACAAGGAGAGGGGAGAGCCAGGAATGCACACAAGATTCCATATGTGAGACTCAACAGATGTTTGTAGGGACACAACAATGTTTTGTTCTCTTTCCTAATAATTCCACTTGTGTATTTGTTTTAAAAGTGTGTCTTGATATGCCAGTATTTTGTAACATGTCAGGCATGAGTATGATTAAAATGCCTCCTTTAAAGAACTACCCATATTTATACCGAAGAACAGGGTGGGGGAAGGCATTTCATAGTTATTACTACTTCCTCAAAATTCACATAAAAGCTGCTCTTAGGGGCCTGTTTCAAGATGATGTATGATTATTTAAACTTCTGTGTTCATTATGCTTTTAATGTGTTTTTCTGCCTGCCACATGTGCACAGTGAGAGATTTAATGGAACTAGCTATCTTTTGAGTTATAAACCATGAGCTGTATATTTAATGTCCTTAATGATTTTTCTTTAAAAATGAGATGTGGTCTCAGTGTGATCTGTGAAATATGTCAGCAGTCTTGCAAAGGCGGTTTATGCCTGCTAACAATAAGATGTTACTGTCAGGCAAGATTTGTGAGGGCTTGGTTATGTGCACTAATTAGGTGCATATGACCAAGCAAATTTTAAAACCTGCCCATGCTTGCAAGCTTTTAGATACATGTCAAGCCTAGCCTAAAGCATAAGAATATAGGAAATACCCCACTGGGGCAAACTAATGGTTTGCCTAGGCAAGTGGCCTCTGTCGTGTCAGCAGCATGTGCTGTTCTGTTGAAGGAGAATATTTGGACTTAATCAGTTTCGGCAGTTCTCTCCCCTCCTACTCACCTAACATCCACAGTTGTTGGATTGAGGATATTAGAAGACATGCCTCTGCCTCTTCAGTATCTCTTTAAGGATGACTTGTCCATGGGTTTGGTCTATTTTCACACTGAAAATGCTATGAGCAGTTAGTAGATCCTGATCTACTTCATACCATGATGGTGCTGGTTTGGGGGCAGTGGAGTTTCTTTGATTTTGTTGGTGTGCAGTATGTGTAAAGACTTATTCTACAGTTAATATTGATTAATTAATTGATTAATATTATTAACACTTCTAATTTGAACCTTGTGTGTTATATAGGCACAAAAGTTATTTTCAGCACTTGGGGAGGAAAAAAAGGCATTTAATTTGAGGATCTGGGATATATGGCCTTAAATTTTTGAAGACCAAACTAAAGAAGAAACATAAATGTGTTATTTAATTATTTAGTTCTGTATTTCAATCACATACGAATTTGATTGGGTTTTGTATTTTGGCCAGTCAGAGTAACTGGGTTCATTGTCAGATTTCCCCCACTCTCTTGGTCAAGAGACTGATTTTGTTTTCATCTTTAGACCTTTATTACATGCGTGGTATGTCTTTAGTTGCTGTCTGCCTGTGGCTTTTCCAGCTTGGGGAAATATTTTCCCTCCAGTTCAGAATTAAAATCTATAGCTCTTTTGAGGTGTTTATGGTGCCTGAAACCCTTGTTATGGATTTATTTGTAGGAAATTCCGTCTTCCAAATGCCGTTTGATGAACAATTGTGCAGTGCTGAGTACCGGAGCAATCCAGGAGATCCTTTCTTACTCTTGATGCTCTACTCCACAGAAAAGTACAGGAACAGTTGCAAGTGTATTTAGAGGAAGGTGGAGGAGTTGGGTCACAAATTTCCCTTAATTCCCTATTCTCATCTTCTAGGAGGCGGGAGAAGATAAGGGAATTAAGGGAAGCCCTTCAGATAAAGATTGTATAATGTGAGCGTTAGCAGACATTGAGCGTTACCCCGTTAGAAACATCTGTAGTCTTCTGAAGAAGACTAAGTCATCTAGGGTTAGGATTTATGCTTTTTATCCTTGCATCGGTTGTTCCTTCTGCTTTGTGGTATTGGGACATTTTTTCTTCTGCCTCATTGGAAAAGTACCATGTGCTTGCTTTATTTGAGGAATTTATGCTTCTTGCCAAGGGTCCCATTGAGGCATATTTGTTTAAATCTCTTTTGTTATAATAGAGATATTATCTAAAAAGTGATATATTGAATAAAATTGAAGTTCTTCTGGATAATCATAACATTTTTAAATTCTAAATGTTTTTTCATGTTTTTTGCCAAACTATTGATTTCTGTTATTGTTCTGCATATTTTTATTACAATTGTGAAAACAATTACAATTGTATTTAGCTTCTCAAAATCCTTGGTACGTGCATTATCATAAAGCCCTTAACTTAGACTATATAACATGTGTTCTTGTAAAGGCTTAAATTTTTATTGTCACTGTACATATATTTTTGACCTTCAAACTGCCTAATGAGGAGGCTATAAAAAAAAAGCTTATTCTGAGCCAGTGTGGGTTATGTTCATTAGCTAATTAG
Organism: Melanocharis versteri; assembly: GCA_013397845.1. Classification (NCBI taxonomy): domain Eukaryota; kingdom Metazoa; phylum Chordata; class Aves; order Passeriformes; family Melanocharitidae; genus Melanocharis; species Melanocharis versteri. Next base: position 152,782 of record VZTG01001432.1, read on the forward strand.
TTTAATCAGAATGGCAATTTCCTTTTTACTTTGAGTTAGCGCAGTATTGAAGAATTTAAAGCAAATGCAAAGTCTTACTAAGATGTGAAATTATTTGCTTATCTTTCAAAACTTGCACTGATACCTCAATAGCAATCTTAAAAGAAAAATGGAATTAATAAGTGAAAGAAAAATTGAATTAATGATTTTGGTAAAAGTAGCTGAATTTCGTGCAGAGCTACTCTAATCCACTGCTTACCAATTTTCCCATCTCCTTTCATAAGATCAGAATTAGTTTGCAACCAGCATCCTGATGCTCTGATATGTAAGTGCTTTAGCTGGGCGGCGGTATTGGCTTCAAAGTCTTCTAGGAGATTGAAAGAAAACAAAGCAGAAACCCCGCAACCTCTCTGACTCTAGTCGGTGAAGATCACAACAGTTTAGAACTTTCTACCACCCTCTTCCAGGTCACTATATTTCATGCCAAGCTCTGACAGAGCTGTACCTGGGAAGGACAAATTGTTTTACTTTATTTTTTTTTTTTTTTTTACTGAGTTTGCAGTGTTTTTACTTGTCTGAAATACATTAATTTTCTAGTATAATTATGCTCTGTAAGCAAAACTGATAGAAAGGTGTAATTGATCATACCTGCCTGGGTCTACCCTAGTAGCTGAAGAAGGTAGTAGCTATGAGTAACAAGTAACTGTGTTGCATCTGGGTTACGGTAAGGCTGTACTTAATTTGACAGAAGGGTTGCTCCAGCCAGAAGCCTGTCCCTGTTCCTCTAGTTCTTTCTCCTCCCTCTACATATGTTGGAAAAGCTTGTAGTGGGGAGGTAAGTACTTCTTTTGGAAGCAGCATGGATTTATGCTGGATTTAAATTAACTGTGGATCAGTTTACTTACGAGTACTTCAGGTAAATAACTTCTAGTGGCTGGCCTTGCTTCACTGTGTAGCAAAATTAAGTAAGAATAGTCACGTACTTGGATGCAGTGTTTTACAAACACATCCTCATGGACCATGACTACCAATTAGAACAGATTATTCTAATAAAATTATCTTTTTCATTTAATCTTTGTAGGCAGTAAGGTTCTTGTTAGCCAAACTAATTTTGGTGGTTTAGCTTTTTTTTTTTCCTCCTTACGTACATATAAGATTCAGCAATATTGAAGTGGAGGGCTGGTAATACTGGACTGCATTGCTAGTTTAACTAGTCAGCTATGCTTCCTGCCAAACATGGCTCGGGATCAACTATGAAGCTCCAACTCAGATTTCTTTATGATTAGATAGTACTGTGGTTGTGTTCTGTGTAGTGAGAAAGTGATGTGGTTAATGATGTAATTGTAAACAGGTTAATTTTTGCAACAAATTCCGTGTAGCTCATGAGCAGCTAAACTTGCACTGACAATTTGCAAGACTGTCTATTGGTGGGTTATTTATGTTGAGTGAAGGTAGTTGTCCAAAATTACTTCTGTCGAAATAACTAAACTACCAGAAGGACATATAAATATTATTTATCTTCTACTTTGTACTTGTACTTTCAGTGACACAAGTTTGGTGTCTGGGAATCTTTCCCTTGCTATGATATGAAGATTTATTATCAGTGCCTTGCTGTTATTCCACATAAATAATATGTTAGCCTAGAGCCAAGATAAATCTAGTAGTGCTGACAAGCATTGCAGCCACAAATGTATGAAGTAATGAATATATACACTACAGCTTGCTATTTCAGAAAAAGTAAAGTGTTCAGAAGTTGCGCACTGCTAGTGTTAAAAACTGACTTTTTTTCTGATGTTCTTCTGATACTTTTTGGAGTTACCTGATGTTTAGGGACTTTAAAAAGATAAACAAAAATGCTTGCAGCTGTATTGTCCAAGTCTAGAGGACAGCCTACAGTCCTTTACAGAATGGGGCTGGGTATGGGGAACTGGGAAGCAGCACAAGCCTAAGTGCTTCCTCTTACCTCCCTCACTGCAGCCTGTGAATTACATGCTGAACCTAATTTGAGGACTGTGAATTGATACATAAACTGATCCAGCTGGAGAGATAGAAGCCTGTGTGTCTTAAGACCTTTGAGTGTTTTTTGCTCATTCAAGACTGCTTTGTGTAAATAGTAAAATGGCCGAGGGGGCAGCAGGCTTCTGTCCTTTAGGCTTCTGTCTTTCACCTGCGTTCTTGAGTGATTCCTGTGTTTTAAATCTATCTCTAGTTTCTCACTGTGTTTTCTCTGCACCTTGCTTCTCTTCTTCATCAAACTGTGAAATAATCTGATCTCTCCCTTCCCCTCTTTGTACACATTATCATAATTTTTAATTGCACTTTCTTGTGTGAATAAATGGCAGTGAGGTTGCACCAGGCCGTCACAGCTCTTTGATGCCTTTTCTACTTTTTCTGTGCATAGCAAATTAGTGCCAGCCTATGTCCCTCATGGAGTGTGTGTCTCTCCCCCATCTCCCTTACTAGCTTCAGATCACAGCTTTCTTTTCATGTTTCTCCCACTCTCTTCTCTGAGATCCAGGTTTCAGCTGCAGACTCCAGCTCACTTCCCTCTCTGTGTCCTTTCTTTTTCTCATTTTATTCTCAGGGCAGACTGAGCCTTTTTCTGCTTTGTGTTTCTTTACGCTGACATTTATTTTTCTCACTGCTGTCGCCTCGTGACCTGCTGCGGACCGAAGTTGTACCTGCACAGCAGGTCTCGTTCAGCAGCTGCAGAGAACATATACTGATTGTTCCTTAAAACTTATTGTGTTTTAGCACAGTAATCTGCCAAAGTCTACTGGAAATTCATAAGCTGTGATGCTTATTTGTTGGGTAAATTTTGCTGAAGATGTTAAAAGTATGCCCCTGAGGCACCCTCCATTTTTTCTTTCTCTTCTCGTCACTCCATATCATACTTCCCTGTCAGTTTAAGGTGCTGCAAATCTTCAGTGAGGAGGCTGCACTATATTAATGTGGACAAGAAACAGACATTAGGACAGTTCCTCAGTGGAAAATCAAGCTTCAGGTTAAAGTCTGTCAAAACCTTTGAATAAACAGCTAGAAACAAGGTCTTACAAGTGGAAAAACTGAAGTTCCAGCCGAAGTTAAACGCCAGAACCTGCATAGTGTGGTGCTGCCAGCCCCAATGGTATTCTCATAGCCCGCTTGCTTGTTTGTCACCTGCACTGTCCCTTCCTGAGTGCCAGTGGGAGTATGTGGGGAACTGAGTTGGGAACACGATCCAAGTGACAGCTTGCCTGGGGGGAAGGGTTAAGGGTTAAGGAGTACTCAGTTGAACAGATTTTTTTAGTGTGGTTTACTTCTTGGCTTCACATGTGCCTGTGTCTACCCAGGAGACAAGAATTTGTGGGAGGGCATGAATAAGCAGTTGGGAATAGAAAGAGTGGATGTGGGTTTTTTTGGGATAGTCTAGGACATTTGTTGATCAATAACTTAGATCACAGTGGTACTGTTAACCCAGCTGTAAGGGCCTGTTTTCTTTTCACTTTGCAATGTCCTGTGAAGAAATAGCCGTAGAGCAGAAAGTGCCTTGAAGGAGGCAGTAATTCTTTGAAAAATATCTATGATTATGGCGCCTTAACTGCTCAAAGTTTAAGCAGCTGAGTCACGCTGTCTGGTCTCATGTTGTAGCTACAAGGCAGAGACTGGCCGCTATGAGGAATCCACGGCATGACCTCATTAACCACAGTTTCAATGTATATTCACAAATTTTGGTTTTCAGAAGTTACCTTGTTTAAATGGGCAGGCTGATTGAGGGGGAGTTAAATAGATGTGCACTTGCACTATTATCATGTGTAACTAGAGCAACTCTTTTCAGTTGCATTTTTTGTTTTCCATAGTCTCTTTGGTGAAAATGAGGAGGGATTTTTCTGAAGTATATGAAACTTTTGTCCTAAGATCAAGCTCAGGTTTCTGCAGTACTGCACCTTTGCTTGGTGTTTAAATCCCATTAATTGGTGCTGAGTTATATGTAGCAAGTAGCTGAAGGAGAAGGTGGAAGGGGTAAAGAAAAGCAGCAATGAAGAGATGGGAACTGCTATCCAGTTTATTCCTACTTCTCTAGGACCATTTTTGCAGAAACTAAGGTTAGTAGGAACACTATATAACATGCTCTATGCTGAGAGAGTCTAAAGCATATTTGAATTATTTTTTTAAATAAAACTGTGTATAGATCAATGCATCTGATACCTAGCACCAGCTGTTGTCTTGATTCCTATTCAGTGCTAATACAGTGGAATTAAAGGAGAGACAATTTTAGTATGGAATTTCCTGAGATCATATAGTTTTATTTTAAGGTATTGTTCTGTATCCGGATGCTGTTGCTTAATTTAGAGCTAGCTATAGAATGTAATCATGCTGTTCCCACCCTTTTATGTATAGACACACAAACACACACATGCACATTCACAATATGTGTCTATATCTATATATACACACATAGATTCTTTAAATAACTTGAAAATAAGAATACAAATTTAAATGTATATTTAAAACTGTCAGCTAACAGTTCTGCTATAGCTGAAGTAAAATTACTCTAATTTTTTTCCATTAATTAATCTCTTCTAATTTTATGGTTTTGTTTCCAATAGGTCAGTTGCAATTTTGAAAATAGAGAATTCAAGGGAAAACAAATTTAAGATAAAAATAGTCTGAAAAAAAGGTATTTACTTCTAAATTTTATTTTTTTAACTTCTTATTTTTACACAATGCCTAAAACTTTCATACTGATTGTCATGGTTTAACCCCAGCTGCCAACTAAGTACCACACAGCTACTCACTCCCCACTGCCCCCATATCCTAGTGGGATGGGGAGGAGAATCTGCAGAAAGAAAGGTAAAACTCATGGGTTGAGATAAGAACAGTTTAATAATTGAACTGTAGTAAAAGATAATAATTATGATAGCAACAATAATTCTAATGGGAAGGCAAAAGAAAGAGAGGACTAAAACCAAAGAGAAACGAGTGATGCACAACACAATTGCATCCCACCTGCTGCCTGATGCCAAGCCCATCCTCGAGCAGTGATTGGCTCCTCCCAGTTTCTATACTGTCTGTGATGTTTTCTGGAATGGAATATCCCTTTGGCCACTTTGGGTCAGCTGTCTTGGCTCTGCTCCCTCCCAGCCTGTTGTGCACCTGTTCACCAGCAGAGCAAGGCAAACTAGAAAGCCCTTGTCTTAGGCTGAGCACTGCCCAGCAACATGTTTTCCATGTCAGTCTCATACCAAATCCAAAATACAACCCTGTACCAGCTACTAAGAAGAGATGAACTCTGTCTCTACTGACAGTAGGGTGCTGACTATTAAATGGTGAGGAGAGACTCAAATTGCAGATCAATAAGCTGTTTTTCAGGACCTGGTGCTTATACTTGTTGCAGTTTTAGTGTGTCTTACCTAGGTGTATGTTAAGGCTTCAGGATACTTACTTCTTATGCTTGTTAATACTTTATTAAGTAAGATTTGAAGTCTGTATACTCATTGACAGTTGGAAGCTCAGGGTAATAGAATGCAGGATATCTGCATCATCAGGAGAACTCTTTTTATTTAGAATGAAACATATTTTCAAGCCAAAATTATGTCTTCATTTAGAAAAGATTTTGTAATTGTTAACTGCCTGATTCTCCATACAGTCAAATCATGGTGTGCACGCTATCTGATGTGGGGGAATAGAAGGCTGACTGCTTTCACTTAAAGTATTGTATTGTGTTCTGTATCACTTCACAGTATAAAAGGTGATCAAGATATGCACAAGACAGAAGCAACCAACTTAGTAATCTTCCTTTTATTAATGAGATACTTTTAAGTAGTTTTTCAGGTCTTTATTCCCTGATCTGCATGAAGTACATGCATGACTGCAACTTGTTTCATATCTAAATGTGACTGTCCACAAGTGTACCTTTAGATAAACTCAGAAGCCTGTGTGGCAATGCCAATGAAACAGTTGGCTGTGCTCTCAAATGCCAAAGGTGAGGTTTCTTTCACTCCTTCCCCTACCTTCTTGCTTCATCTCTATCCTTCTTTAATAGTTTTATTCTGAGTGGGGAAGTTTCATCTTAGTCAAAAGTGTTTCGTAGTTATCTTGGTTTTTTTGTTGCATTTGCCCCAAACTGTGAAGTGTAGTATCTCTCTGATTTAAATAGAGAAAAAGTTGCTTTCAGTAGACTGTGATTACAATAAAACCCGGGTGACTTGTAGGTGAAGTGCAATTCTTGGCCTCAGTACTCCAAGTGATAGTTTCATAGAAAATATGACCAATGAGGAACACTGAATGTAGTTCCCTGTATTTCCCATTCATGTTTTTATGGCAAAAGTCTGTTTAATTTCATTAGAAAGGAAAGCAAAAATGAATCAGTTAAAACTCTTACCTCAAATCCGGTGGAGTGCCTTGATTTTTTTCAACTTGATAATCCTGACTCTGTCAGTCTCATATTTATGACTGCTAATATGCATTGACAGAAACAAAGCATTGGAGAAAATGTCTTCTTGAATGCCTGGAAACTGTAATTTGAAGAATGGTTCAACTGTCCTACCATGCTAATTTAAATGGCCTTACTAATAAACTGGAAGTGTTTTATATGGTCTGTAAAATAACAACCTATAAAGATGGGGAGAGCGATAAACAAAATGTACATTGCTGCTGTAGAAGTGCTTCCTTTGTTGCTGTTATCTGCTGTGTCACATACAAAATCTTTTTTTACCTGCTGCAGTAAAATGCCAGCACTCCCAAATGTGAAAAATCGTGTCTCCAGCAAAGCAGAATAATAAAACTTGAAACTCATGATAGTTGAAATAAAACTGATTTTCCTTCTAGTATTTAAGATTGAATATACTTGTTGCATAGAAGGCTAAATGTGAAATAGTACTAGAAGATTGATTTAAAAGCCACAGGAAGTACATTTCTGCATTCCAGTGTTGTCAATGAGACAGGATCATAAGAATCTCATGCGTATGAAAGGGAACCACAGTGACTTGTACCCTCCTTCCCTCTTCTGCATGTGGCACTGGTAAGGCAGGTACCAAGCTACTGCTTCCAGTTTCAATGTCTACAGATGAACTTGTATTGAAGAACTGGGTTGGGGGAAAGACATGCATAGTAATAGAGAGGGAAATAACTTCTAGTAAGAGCTTAAAGAGTTTCAAATCAAAAGACGGCTGGGTAAACCATATAGAAGTCCTTGAAAAAGAGAAAATGTAACGTGACAGAAGGCATAAAACTGAAGCCAAAGATATTGGTGTGGGTTTTTTTTTTCTTATGAACTGTGAGAATGACTAATCTTTGGAAAAAACTGTCAAGGGAAATGGTGGCTTGAACATCTATTCTGGTCCTTGAGTTTAGATGCTCTAAGATAGGAGCCTTTATGTTTCAAGATGTCTGATTCAGCACTGAGATAACATAGATGAAAATGGCCATTGCAAGCAAGAGGTTGGAGTGGACTTCCTTTGGTGTTTCTGGCTCTCCAAGCAGAAGACCTTTGTACCAACATGTATAGCATGGCATGCCAAAATCCTCTCTGGTAAGATGACAAGTACAAAAAAGCCTTGGAAATACCATGATGAAGTCTGTCTGGGTTAGTATTTCATCTGCTTGTGATGGTGATACTGAAAGACGGTGTCTGAAGTGGAGATGAATTTTTTCTAGTTTTATCCTTTGGCTTCTGTAAGCAGATAAGGCCTGAGCCAGGGTAACTAGCCCACCAAGTCTGTTATCCAGTTGTATATACATCCCCTCAAGTTTGCTGAATTCCTTTGTTGTGGCTGCCTGTAGCTGTTGCCTCCACAGCAATAAGTTTGTTGCATCATGTAATTGAGTCTTGAAAGGGAGGTGGAACTCTCCTCTCCACTCTTTTTACTTTGTTATTTGATTGCTTTTCTAGATTTCAAACAGTTCTGGTTTTGTAATAAATAGTGTATAATTATTTTTGTATTGCTATTCATGATATTATTTTTATTTTACAACTCTCATACAGAAGCAGTTTGGTGTTGTGGCTTGTTTCCCCTTTCTTTTACTGTCTGGTTGTCAGATGCTCTTTGCATTTTGAAGTGGGGCGACCTGATTAGTGCAATTTGTGAAGAGAAAGTGGGGAATTGATGAGGTATAATCATACAAGACCAAAATATAGTTCTTTCTCATTGAAACAGCTGGTAATAGCATTCAGTTTTATTCAAGTGATGCATCCAAACATCGTTTCAGCCCTATTATGCTCATCAGTGAGTAACATGGGTGTCTCTCTTCACTGTAATGATTATATATCTCATCACGTGGTTGGAGATTGTGTGCTGCCTTTTTACATGTCCTTCATGTCCTTAATCGTCCTCTTACGAGCACACATGCTGCTTTTATGTGAGTGTACATTCATCCATCATGGATCAGTAAACCAGAGCAGGTATCATCATGGCTTGCCTGTTTCTAGTTAAGTGAAGAGGGAAGAGCTGTGATCTTTCCATAAATGTTATGACAGGGAGCAAGCTGTGTGAGTAATTCATGCAGCCCCAGCTTGCCCTTATTTACATCTTGAAGTATCTGAAAAAGAGCACTGGATGGAGAAAGCTGTAGCTACGTGCAGAAGAAATTATTCTAGTGAGCCAAATCCAGTCAGTCATTTTGGGCATCTCAGTCCAAATGACCTTTCTGGCTTTGGAAGAAATTTTTAATTTTTTAGAGTTTTTTGTCGTTGCTGGGTTTTGTATAGAAACATATGTGAAAGTTTGAGTTGTGCCTCCAGGAGTTTAAATAAAACTGTAAAAGTTCTGTTTGAAGATGGAAATAAGATTTGGCAATATTGCTAACAGGAAAAGAAAGGCTTTCAAGCAGTGTATTTAGGGAACAAAGATAATTTATTTTATAATTAAATATAAATGCACTTTTCCTCAACTGAGCATGCTAAACAACCTGAAATACACTTTGCGTATCAAAAATGTGTGGCTGTTCTGATGTGTTAAGGAGTTTAAAAGTCATAAACTAAAGTTAAATCTATAAATCTAAGAGTTATTTTGGCTTACATTCTCTTATTTACTCAGTTTTATATCCCAAATAAATGCATTAGGTCAGTAGTTACTCTGGGCTTGCATTTATATGGAAACAGAATGCAATCCATGTTTTTGTCCCAATCTGCAGACTTATGTCAGATCCACACGTAGAAAGAAACAAAATGTGGAGCCAACATCCCCAGTACAAATCTCAAGTCTTTACTCTTGGTTCTACTTTTGGGTAAAAGATCAAGGGTCTGATCTTTGTGGCAGCAGAGTGGGGAAAAAGGGCAGCAAGCTGCTAAGGGCCAGATCCTGTGATCCAGCATGACTGCACTCAGGGTTTCCGTGGCTGGCCTCTTGGCACCGAGATGCTGGGTGGCAGCCTAGGGTGAAGCAAGACACCCTGATGAACTGGGTAGCTGCTAAGACTCGCTGGGTGGTTTTGAACTTCTGGTAGAAACTGTACTGAGATAACAAATCCCCATTTCCAAGGAAAGCATTCAGGATACCAGACCATGCATAGAGAGTGGTCAATGACCCCCTCTACTAAGTGTGGTTTTTAGACAGAAGCACCTGTTGCGCTTTGCACAAAACTCAAACTTTCAGAGCGTGCCAAAGTGATCAGCTTCCTGGGGAGATTCTCTTTAATGACCCTCCTTTGTGAGTCCCGAATAACTTCATATGTGCAAATGGTGCTAGGACATGCTCTTGTTTCAAACTGGTAAGCAGGCGTGGGTAAGTGTGGTGAAGTGCCTTCAGGTATTAAGCATGGTTAGACAGAACTTCCAAGTTCAGTTTATTCTGTTGTTCCTATAAATGTAGCCAGAGGGAATGCTGTTCTGTGTGGCATTTAATGGAAGTGTGTTAGGTGCATCTTTGGTGTATATAATTTTCTATCATAGGCCAGAAGAAAACTGTTAGGAGGGATTTTTCGTTTTCACCTCCTGAGAAGCACAGATGTGGTGTAGGTGGGTGCAGGGTAATGGCCAGCCTTAAGTCCCGCTACCAGAAGTGCTGTGCAGCAGCCTGCTGAGTGATTTAGAGCTGCTTCGAAATCTCAGGCCACAGTAACTGGTGTGGAAGTTCTTCTGTGGGCATTTGTCCTCCTTCTTTCGTTCCCTTGCTAAGAGGGTCTACTTAGAAAAACCTGTAGCACTTCATATAAAACACTTCTGCTCTAGAAAATGCTCCTTAGAGCCACTGAGTCCCCTTCCCAGCCTGTGAATGCAGCTGCATTGTCATGTACAGAGGGCAGACCAGGTCAGACTAATTCCCTCTTTGGGAAGCATGGGCACCAGCCAGAGACTTGAAATATGCAAGAAGCTAGTTTTGGAGAAGTCATGGACATGGTCGTGAGAGTTGGTGTAATTCTCTTCTTATTTATGGAAAACAAACAAAAAACCACAAACCCCAAAACTGCTGCATTGCTCAATGTGTACATATAAAGCCATAATAATTGCTACAGAGTGGAGACCCAAAGAAACTCCTTTTGTTTTGCTTCTGTAATTTCCAGCAACCTTTTAGTTAAGGATCACAGTGGGAAGGGAAGTTTAGAAAGCAGTCTCTTGAATTTATGAGAGGACACCTGTTCTTGAGCCCCTGCTTAAGATAACTAATGGGGTATTTCTAGGCATGGAGCTGGGGCAGGATGTATCTCTAGGAGAGCCTGTGTGAAGTTTCTTGGGAGGATTTTTTCCATGCTTAGTGCTGTGTTGCGACAGCCACTTCACTGTTAGTGCTTTACCTGTTAGTGCCTTCACTTGGTAACTAATTTGCTGTTAATTCATGCATCATCACAAACTACCTTCAATTTCTGTTTGAACTTGCAGTAAGTGCTGTGATTGAATGTATGGTTTGTACCATGAAGACAGTGACAGGCTGTCTTAATTCAGGTGTCTCACTACTGGTTTAAAGACCTACTTTGGATATTCAGACATTGAATAACGGCTGTGGTATATGCTTAGAATTCTAGTTCCAAGAAAAAAAAATAGCATAAATGCAGAAGTATACTTCTTATCGCTGTGTATGTAGCGTTGGCTATGCAAACTGCGAACTGGAAATGTCAGGTTTTTTCTGCTAGCAGTCGTAATATCGAGATCTATATTCCCACTTTGAGTTTACTAGCTACATTTCTCTGTTGAATATTTTTGAATTGATGTGCCTGTAGATGAAGATTAAGAGCTCTCTGGTAGTTATGAGGTTCAGGATTAGATTGAGGATTTAATTCAAAGTTTCTGAAGTTGGCAAAAGATAATGGATTTAGTAGGCTGTGAGTTAGTCCTAGTGTGCATAGTTATTTTAGCGGGAATAAAGTGTATACTTCAAGGTCTTATAAAAATTAAAAATTACGGCCAAGAAGTTCTTTTGCTGTTACTTATAAGACCCAATTAAAGATTGAAGTACATTTATATTATTAGAAAACTACATAGGGATATGTGAAAGCTACTTGTTTTCATTTTAATATCCTTTTTTAAAAAGGCAGGATAGAATAATTTCAAGTGAGTGGTGTCACGTTTTCTTCCACAGTTTAAAATAAACTCGGTAATCTTTGGAAAAATGAGGGATTTGCAAGTTTGTGAGCAAAGGAATAGTTATGACCATTGGAGGACTTTAGTGTGCTTGTTAACGGAATTGCATTTTGAACACAGTCCAGCATCTATGGGCATTTAGCCATGTGCTGTATTAGAAACTTGGTCACCCAAAGCTGTTGTGAGAGACCAAGGAGAGGGAACAGCTTCAAAGGATAAATCCATGCAAATTCTAAATTAGTCCCTGGAAGTTCTCTCTGCACAGAATAAGGCATTGGGAAACTTGAGATTACTTTGTGCCTGAAGTGGAATGTATGTATATGTTGGTTTTTTTTTTTCTTGAAACTTGTTACAAAATGTTCCCTTTTTTGATAATAAAGGTCAAGTTTATTTCCTACATTGTTTCTATTGAGGCAGATTTAAAAATATTGACCTTTTTGGTTCATGACTTGGATCCATTTTTTATTTGTTTGGGTTTGCAGAGGTTTGGAGGTTTTTTGATTTCTTTAAGAATCCCCTACTCATGTATTTTCTGTGCCTGGATCTCACTAGGATGAGTCTGCATAGGTTTCTGTTAATCAAGGTAGGCTGAAGAAACACTGTATCTTGCGTTGGTATACCTCTCATCTCTTAGAACAGGACTTTCAGACATCCTGGGCATCCAGTAGCTTAAACTTCTGCTTTCACAGGGATTTCTTCACTTCAGCGGAGACAGATGAGTCAATGAACAGCTTGGGGCTTTACAGATGTTTCTAAGAACTTTGGGTTCTAAAAAAACCAAAAAGATAAGTTGAGGCATTATTAGAGAGCCCTCACCATGTTCTTTTCTGCTTCAGTTCTTCCCCACTACATGAGCTTTAGAGGGCAGCCAAGATTTCTCTGCTTCCAGGTGGCTGCTGAGATGGAGGTTCCTTCTTCCTCAGGTGGAGCTGTAGTAGTCTAAAATACCATTCTGCTATGAAACTGTGTCCCTTCACTCTTCTCTGTTTCTTGCTGACATCCTGGGAAGTGGGTGAGCCAGGCTGCAATATGGACTTATCACACTATATCTAATGCAACCGTTCATTTAACCTTAGTATTTCATGAAACCAGCTTTAGTTAATGTATTTAAACAGATTTTTGTCCATATGTTTGTTTCTGTGATTTTGATCACTATTTTGGGTTTTTTTTTTGTAGCTAGCTAACTGATCCAACTGCATTTTAAAATTCTCATATCTCTACTTTTTTTAAAAAAAAATAAGTCTTTATAAGCTTGAATCTTCTGAGAGCTTATTGCCCTTACAATCTCGGTCATACCATATTGTGAGTTATGTAACAAATTTCAGCTTCTCCAAAATCAAAACAATAATATCAGGAATTAGTTTAAAAATTAGTATGTATGCCAAGTAAATGTCCACAAACAACTCATATACATCACACATTTTAATTGACTTAATTTTCTTTTCTGTATAACAAAGGTTTCTCTTCTGCTTAGTCAAAACTTAGGTAGGTTTTTATGAGTGGAATTAATAGAAAGGAAGATAGCTGTTGCTTAGCTATTGGAGTATGCACCTTGAAAGAATAAGAGTTTGATACTTTTTGCAGTGGAGTTTTTCACATGCAAAAAATGAGATCAGCCTTTGGAACTTCATATTTTAATTTATTTGGATATTAGCTAGAGTTAAGACTCAATATGGAGCTGTTTCAGAGATAATTTAAAATTGTGTCTTAAAGAGTTTGGAGGGGTTAAAATTTTTGGCATTTGCTTTAAATTAAAATTGAATTGTATTTAAAATGGGACCAATAGTAATTTTCTTTTTTATTCTTCCTAAAACTAAGTAGTTTAAAACAGAAAAGCATTTGAGCTCAGTTACATAAAATGTAACGTCAACCAGAGCTGCAGTGTTAATGTCTTTATTATAGGGAGAAGTTCTTTCTGAAAAGCCAAATGTTGCAGCTTTTTATGACTTCATGATTATAAAAGATTCTTACTGTAAATTGTCACACAATTCAAATAAAATGATGATTTGGTTTCCATAGCCCTCCTTTAGATTAAAGCCATAATGTGGTACTGGGTAGGTTTTGATGGGATTAATTAATACTCTTAATTTTTAGAACTTTAAAACAGTTTTTCTGATTAGAAAATTATGCTTTAAAATCAACCATGTCAAGTAAATCAAGTCTTTTACACAAAGGATTGGATTCTGGTGAATGTCTGCATGATGCAACCTAGAAAGGAAGGTCACTTTGTAGCTAAACCATAGATCCAATTTTATGTAGACCCGCTGCCAGGATGGATTTCTTACATCTGAATTCATGAATGGGAAAGGTAGTCAGCAAAGTAAGTGTGTTCTGCTCACTGAAAGATTACATTTCACTGCTGTGGCTCCCCTTGTGTTTTGTCTTCTTAAAGCCTAATTAGATTTCTGCCTTTTTGCATGTTTGCTTTTATATACACTTATATATGTGGCCTTACAAGATTGAAGTGTATTTTGTCTGAAAGTCATCCTAAATTTTGCACAACTACTAAGAAAACAAACGAAAGAAGAGCTCCTGCATTTCAAAGCATTTGGAATTGATCCATTAGTCAGAAAAAGATCTATTTCACTTTTATTCCCTTCCTCTCCCCCATCCTCCTAAAGTACTGGGTGGCAGTATGGTGGAGAGAGTCCTGATTTGGAGCAGGTGTCCAAACAACATTTGTTAGGCTGTTTTGAGACTGCAGCACAAAGTAATAGTTAGAAGTACTTAATGTATTTTCACAAGGTGATTTTGTTGGCTGGTTATATCCAACACCTTTAAGGAAAAATCAGTCTATTGGATTATTTCTTGAGCATTTTTAACCAACTGTGTTTTCCTTCTAATATATATATAATTACACAAAAGGACACTTTTTCTTGGAATCAGATTCACATGTAGAGCTGTCCACATGAATTTTGAAGGAGTTATTTGGTCCACTGGATCTAAGTGAAGTTTGACAGTAAAAGAAATTTTTAATCAACATGTCCTTATTTTGTTTCATATACTTGGAATATTTACAACAATTTCTAATAAGATGTGCTCATCTAGTTCCATTAGGGAAGTTTGTCTTGCTTTCGCTGACTTCAGCTGCGGCAGTACTGTTTTATGACAAGATTGGCAGAAAGCAAGATGCTGGCTAGATTCAAAGCAAACAAAAAAGCCTCGGTAAGTCTTTGTGTGGCACAGCAAAGGGAGACTATTAACAGACAGAAGGGGATCTTGGTTAATATAGCTTCCCATATAGATCTCTCATATAGAAAAGAAGTTGATTCAGCAGAATCCTTTTTCCTAATATCCAGTGTAAATAGTGTGTGCTATAAATATGTGTCTGTGACTCTTTGGGCAAGATAATGTGGATGGAACATTACTTATTTCCTTCTTCCTTGTATTTAGCTCTTAACGTCCCTCAAGCTCCTCTTTTTTAGACTAAACACTGGTCTCTTCAGTGTGTTGTTTTTAGTTTTTAACTCATGTTCAGCTTGTGACTCATAGATGGGTTTACTGGAGAGCTGCTACAAAGTTAGAACTTCTTCAATTGTGTTTGTCCAGTTGGGTATTCCTGCTTGAAGGACAGAACTTAAAAGATTCTGGAGAGTAGAAGTGTCCTAACAAAATGCCATGATCTTTTTTTCCTGTATTTCTTACATTGACAAAGTTTCTTTTGAATTCTGATCCTTTCATCCGAACTTTTTACAGCCTACCACTAAGCAGTCAGAGGCATATCTTGGTAAGCATCTCCCTCTTCAGCTATGCAAATCCAGAATGCGTATGTTCAACTGCACAGCAACAAGTGTGTTAACTTTGACAGTGAACACAGCTGTGTTCACTTTGACAGTGAAACATTGACAAACAACGTAGGGTACAGTTTTCCAGCAGTTTTGCTTCCCTCTTTGTAGTAACTTCCTCTAGACCATATTTCCTGTGTCTTAGAATATCAAGGAAAAAGCCTTACTAAAGTCAAAATAAATTACAGAGTGGACAAGATGAGGCTTGTAATTCACACTACGTCACAAGCTTTCCAAGAAAACTGAGCTGGTAGAAAAAATTACGCAGATTTTTTTTCTCAAGAATAATTGTAAGAGGAAGTGCAGCTCCATGACAACTGTTTGTGTTTCTTGTTGTCCTTAACCAGTGCAACACATTGGAAAAAGAGCCAAGTTTGCTAATCAGTATTTTTAAGTGGGTCCCTTTGACCACAGAACCTCACAAAATCATTCATGGGGACAGGATCATGAGAGCAGGGGTTGGGGAAGCTGTTATACAAATATCATGTGCAGCTGTATCAGTTTTTGGTTTCTGACTTTATTTAGGCTGCAGAAATAATAAGTTTGAAAGTCTGTATGATCTGTCTTGCAGCAGAGGTTATCTGGATCTGACTTGTGGCTTTAAATGCATGCAGAGGTGGTGCAAGGTTGGGTGAAAGGTGTTAGGAGCAGTGAGGCTGGGTTGCAAGGCAGGCAGAGAGCAAGTATGGCTCTCCCTAATGTAACAATGCTACAGTGCTGGTTATTACCGTGTAGAAGGTTTATCCTAACTCATCTAATCCATATTGCTGCTTCCTTATCAGAAAACTGTTTCCCTGCCATAACAGGAAAAGATAAAGATACTAATTTGATGTGATTGGTGTGTTACACACAGCTGTAACAGATGTTTACAATCTCTTGGGGGGTAAGGGATAAGGATGATTCTTCCTTTTTCTCCCTAAGAACTTGCAAATAGCTTGTTTGTTTATCGTTTGCTCTAGTGTTTGTGCAATTGGAATTGAGCCTGGGGTGGGAACTCTGGTTTTCTTTTCTAGTCTTCTGAAACCACCAGTCCTCCAGATTGGTTGTTCTCAAAGATGGCAAATAATAGCTCTGTTGTTCCTTCTGTCAAAACTGAAAGTATCTTAGGGAAAACTACACAAAGTAATTAGATTTTTAAGTGTCCAGATTAACACATAGGAGAATGCTTTCCACATTTTAGTTGAAGCTCTTTGTTACTGTGTTAGCCATGTCAGCTGCCTGGTTGCAACTGACCTTTTTTAAACATGAATGTAATGACTAAAAGACATAAATACGTCTTCTCATCGCAATCTGTCTGTAAGTTGCTCCTCTCCTGATTCGGTAAAAGATCAATTTTCCTTTGAAGTTTAATGCTCTATTTATTGGAAAACTATTTCCTTCTTCACAGTCTGGATTAAGTCCTTCCATGTAGTTTGAGTAGACTTCAGAAATGTTTGCTCTCTAGCGGTTTGCTCTATCCTCTGTACTGAAAATTGTGATAAGCACTTAACAGAAGCTTGCTGGACAATCTGTTCTGCTTCATGCTTTCTTCATCAGATGGGAAAGTTAAAGCACGTTTGTTTCTCAGTACTAATGTCCCCTACATTGGGTGGTCGGATCATGAGAGGCCAAGTCCTACTCATCTTTCTGTGGTTAACGTTCTTTCCACTGCCTTTAGTCTTTTTATTCTTGTCACTATCCAGTTGCAATAGATTGTCTGTTTAAAAACAGCACATGCTGTAGTAGAGATTATGATGCACAAATTGGCATCTGTTGCAGATAGAGCTTTGAAAAAAAACCCAACAGTACTTGATGATACTCTGATTTACTGGTACTTTGTCTCATGTAAGAGTGCTCTGTGTGGAAGTCAATCACTTGGTTTAAAAAAAAAAAAAGAAACAAACAAAATCTCCATAAAACAACAACAGCAAAAAGACCAAAATCCACCCCCATCTGTAAGAGCTAAACTAGATAAATTAGTGTCTGGTGCATAATTTGAAGTGATTAGAAGACAGAGGGCTGGATTTAGAGCTGTACCACTTTACATAAGCTAGCAATCTGGTCTCAGAAAGGAAAAGCAGCTTTATATTTATAAGGACATAAGGTAGATTTATTGGAGTTTGTGTTTTTAGTGATTGATGTAGTACATAGACATAATAAGTGCCAGCTGTTACTCCTCCGTAAATCAGAAACAATATTTCCTTTTATTTCAGTGTGAACTATCTGACTTGCTTGAATTCCTTTTTAATTCAAAAGACTTTGTATTTGCAGTTACAAATTAGAAATATATCTACACAAACAAATTAGAAACGTTGTACTATAATACTATATGGAACCTGAAAGCAGCATCCCAAATGTGTATTGTCAGGGTTTATTATCCTTCATGAGCTAGATCAAAAGCATTTTTCCATTTCTGCCTGTGCTTCAGAAATACGTATTTCTGTCTTTCTCCATTAAAGCCGATGTGTTTTTGGCTGCTCACATCACTTGGTACTCTAGCTGTATATGGAAGCATCATGTTTTTGTTAATGGAACTCAGACAGATTTAACTATTCTATTCCTTTTTATCTCCTCTTTGAAAGTTCCTGCTTTGTAAGCAACTCTTAAATAATAGATTTGCATATTTGGAATGAAAAAATTCGAATTTTTGATGCACTGTCAGATAAATCTAGTGAACTAGATGCTACAAGTAGTTGTTGTAAACTCATGATTTATCTGGTCTCTTTAGCCCTTAAGGAGACAGCATTTCCATACTATTTCTCTTCAGTTTTCTGTAACTAATTGACGTGTTGATAAATGTCGTGTGTGACATAACAGGGTCTAAAAATAAAATGTTGTGTTTGCATAGTGTAAAGGGTTGTGAACTATGTAAAACGGAAGAAAGTAAAGTTGAAATAAAACAATTGTTCAATATGCATAGTCATGTAATGCAACAAGCTCATTTCTGCAGCTTGTTAATAAATTCAATAAATGAGAGTTATCAACGGCTGGTATCTGCCTATGTTGTTATCCAAATGAACAAATGGTCCATGGTGACCTTTGATAGTTTATTTTAATTATATTTTAGTGGATGTTTAGGGTTCTCAGACAGGTTTAGTTAATAAAAAAAAATCTCCCTAGAATACTTATAGATAATGAGTGTCTTACAGTGTTTCTCAACCTTCAGGTTACATAACTTTTGCCTTTTTAAGTGAAACCATGCTGCTGCTTGTAAAAGAAGACACTGCTACTTGGTTCATGTGTATAACAAGTAGCATTGGTTTCCTTAAACAGCTTGCACCAGTCCACTGACGTTTAATATTTAGGCCCAATCCTGCTAACTTGTGTGTGCTTCATATGGTGGAAGTTTCATTGAACATGAAACTCCAGATGAGGAGAGGTTACAGATAGTACAAAGTAGACAATACTTACTTTTTGTTTGCACCTGAATTTGTTTTACAATTTTAGAATAAATAAAAAAAAATTTCTTACTTTTGTGGTTATTTGTATCTTTATGATGTTCTGGAGTTTAAATAGAAATTAACTGAAGCATTTTTATTTCTGGAAACACAAAACTACTATTTGTTAATATGATATTCCATCATTTTGGATATATTTTATTCTGTCATTTGCATCTGTTTACTCTTTAAAAAGATTATTAGAAGTCAAAATACAGAGGTGCTACCACATATAGATGTAAGCTGAAGCTTTGTTATTTTAGGACCTGTGCTTTTCAGAAATATGTTTCCCTAATTTGACCCTCAGTAACCCTTGAGAGACCTAAGCACAAGTTACGAACCTATTACATTAATTGCTTTACTGGAACTTGTTAGGCACTTTCTGTTTATACATTAATGTAATATAAATATATCTCAGGCAACAAAAGCCCTTGGGGCAAATTTATGTCCCGAGTAACCCTGTTCTAGTGACCTCAACAGAATTACTCAAAGTCAAGACAGAATTTAAATTGGAAGACCAGATCTTCAGCTGCTGTTAATAGTCTCAACTCCACTAAAATCAGTGTAGTTCTGGTCACAGCAGACAGAAAGATAGAATGGCTCCCTGGAGTATGTTTTTTGATTTGCGGGCATTTCTAGCAAAGGGGTTGGGCTGCCTTTTCTTTCCAGGTTTAAAAATGAGCAGAACTTATCTATAGAAACAATTTTGATTTTAGTCTAGCAATTTTATAATGTACACAACCTTCTTTTGTCTCCTTTTTGAAAAAAGGCATCATGGAATGGTGAGGAACACAGCATCTTTTGGTCCTGTGTCTTTGGTTTTTCTATGCAGTTTTCTGTGCAGTGATCTAGCTTCTAAAAAGGTTTCTCTAACCAAGCAATATATAGGAAGTTATACTTAACAGTTATATGGTGTTGCTTAAGAGTCTGTAGAAATATCGGAATAGTCACCTAGGAATAGACAGTCTGTGTGTTTTGTAACAGCTTTTTTCAAAAATAAATTTAAAATTATGGATAATCTGTACTCCAGCCCCATAGATGTATATCACTTTTTCACTTTGGGGATTATCTCCTTGGTTTAATTCAGAAAAGATGTGCTCAGAATTAAGTCTGGATGAAAGAAGCTCCTCAACTGGAAATTTGGATTTGTAAGTATTTTGTTTAGGAGGAACTGCAAGTGATCTACATTTTTTTACAATATTATAGCAATAACTCATCAGTGGGAGTTGTTTGATAGAGTTTTCATTCAGTAGTCAACATTAACACTTTTTTTTCCAGCACATTGAAATGTGTGTCTATTCCTCCTCTCAGGGGTTTTTTGAACTAACTATAGGGGTCAATAACATCTTGGTTTTTTAAGTGACCTCCATTTGCTAAACAAATATTAAGTTACCATCAGTCAGTTGACTTGCTGGAAGAGAAATGGCGTACACTTCTTATAAATGGTAGCCTGTAATGAGCCTGTATTATTGTTCTGCAGGCTTAGCCAAGGAAGTGGAATTGCAGTTCAAGATGCGAGGCCGGTGATCCTCACTGTTGATTAATGTTTCAATGTCTTGCTGGTCAATATCCGCAGCAGAGCTGAGGCCCTGCTGATTTTTTCTGGCTTAGGATATGTTTTCTGTCAAGGCCTCTTGTCCATCAAGAGAGTCAACTGCACCTCCCGGCTAGGGAGCCTGCATTCTGATCCAGAGTGTATCCTGTGCCAAAGGAAATCAAGTTAGGCAATCTCAGTACTGCAATCCGTAGATATTCCTAGGGTAACTTTTAAAGGAGGTGGTTGGAGTACCAGTGGAGTAAGTGCAGGATAGCTGCACTTATGTGGCTGTTTGCTCAATTCCAGATAATATGTTCAGTATTCAGTTCTGGTCTTTAAACTCACTCTATTAGATGAGATTTTATCCTTTTTTGGCTAGGATAAAACCTTTCCTTCCATTGCCTACATATGTGATACTGATTGAACATGTTATTGCATAGACTTCTACAGGTTTTTCATAATTTTAAGTTACATCAGTATGGCTTCTCTCAGAGAAGCGGTGCTAATTTGAAAGTGTGATAGCTGACAGACAAACTTCATAAGATTGTCTGTACACACTTTTTAATTAGTTTTGTTACTGGAGTCAAGAGGGATGGAAACAGATTTTAAAGAGAAGGAAAAAAAATTGTTGGAAGAAAATAATCAAAATTTGGATGACAGACAGAAAAGTACTATCAGCAGATGGTCAAATCTGAGGAAGAACAACTCCAAAGCAAAACATAAATCTCCTGGTTTATAGACTGTCAGGGAAGAATTGCCTGCAGAGAGATGCACACAACCTAGGAATCAATCAGGAGGAGACAGACCTCTGCATGCAGACCCATCAGTAGGGCATTGTTGGAACAACTATGATGGATGGGTGTAGGAAGACTGGCAGGGAAGAAAGGAATGGGGGTTTTCCTTTACAAGAAGGAGCAGTTTGAGCAGTTTGGGTTTCTTGTTGATTAGGATCAGAGGAGGGGCTGGTATGGGTGACATAATGGTGAGTGTATTTTAGGGATCACATGCTTAGTATGAGACTAGGACAATGTCATATTTAAGCAACTCTGAGACCCTTGTTCTTGGGATAGACTTTAGCCTCCCTCCTGCCTGCTGGAAGGGCAATGCATGAAAGCAGCCAGGGATGTTTCTGGAGACTGTCAAAAGGATGCTAATGAGGGTGCAATATATCTGAGTGAGAGGGTCCTCGCAAATCAAAAGCTGGCCAAGAAGGCAATAATCAAAGACAGCCTTGGCTTGTAGCAACCATGAATTACTGAAGCTCATGTGAGGAATTTGAGTAGCAGACTATCATCCTGCCCTTGAAAAGAGCCAACTTTGGGTTTAATTAGAGAACTGGTAAATGGGATATTTTTGGAGTCAGACTGTGAATGCCGAGGGTAAATCATGCTTGACTAATCTGATCACAGTCTTTGATGAAATTACTAGGTTTGTGGGTGAGAGCCCTCTGCTGGGATTTGTCCTGTTTTACTCTAGTCACAGATTCACCTGTTATTCTGTGTTGGAAGGGACCTACAAGGATTGTTGAGTCCAGCTCTTAAAGGAATGACCCCTACAAGGATCGAACCCACAACCTTGGTGCTACTGTGCTTTAACCACCTTTTTTAGATCTTTGTGAGTTACAGGAGAAGAGGGTACATGGTGGTGAGACAGAGCACACCCTCATATGGTTTTTGGATAGCAACAAGCTGGAGGTGTGGAGGTAGTGAAGCTGATAGACTTCCTTGCAGGTTTGCTGTTCAGAAGGACTCAGGTCCGCTGGAAAAAGGGACTGACTGGAATATGATGAGATTCAGTCAAGACAAACACAAGTCTTTAACCTGGGATGGAAGGACTCCTTGCAATGATAGAGGCTGAGGCTCAGTGGTTGTGGAGCAGCTCTGTGGGAAAGGACTTAGGGCTCCTGGTGGGTGGTTAAACTGAACATGAGCCAGTATTATGCCCTGCCAGCCATGCAGACTGACAGCGTCCTGGGCTGGAGCATGGCCAGTAAATTGAGCAAAGTGGTTGTCCTCTACTTGACTGTTAAACCACATGTAGAATACTGTGCTTGGTTTTCAGGAAAAAGGAAAAAAAATCCAAGAAAGATGTTTATAAACTTGACTGAGTCTAGCAGTGGGCCACCAAGATGGGCTGAAACATCTGCCCTATGAGAAGGACAAGCAAACAAAACAAGAAAAAAAGAAAGAAAAAACCCCAAAAGCAAAAACCACACACACTCCCCCTCCCAACCAGGCTCATAAATCTGTATTTGGAAGATTTTTTAATGAAAATTATATTTCCAAGTTTTTTAACTCTTCTCTTACTTATCAAAAATACTACCATATGACCCACTAATATATCTGAAATCATGAAAATGGGATTCATTAATATACCTGTGATAAATCTGAAGTCATGAAAGAACACATACGTAACTATATATTCATTTATGCCATTTATACCATTGCTGGACCTGACTGTACTGCATTGTCTATTTATTTTTTCTTTGAAAAAAATCATAAGCTATTTTTTTTTGGAATAATGTGCCATATTTTCTGTCTGGGTATGCATTTTCTGACATCTGTTTCTATCTAGAATAGCTCATGCTTTCTGAAAACCAGATTAAGTATAAATCCCAAGGCAATCACTTTAAATATAATGGCAAATCAACATCTTTTTGATATGCTATACCTTCTGATTTAGAATATGATACCAAGTGTAACTTCTACCTTTTATTAGCAGATGTAAGGCCTTTTGTCAGGAATATTGGTATAGTCATTTAAAGACCACTTTCCATTTGTTTTTCCCAGAAATTCTGCAGCTTAAATTTGGAGGTATTACTAAATAGGTGTAATTCTGCCTGCTAGTGTTGTTTGCCAGACGTGGCCATCTCATTGAACTGATATGGGGCTTTTGTGTGTGAGGTCTTTTGTGCTGACACTGGGCAAAGCTCTAGGAACTGAAGACTTTGACTATTGCTCCCTTTCCCATGTATTTCCTGAAGTTCCTATGTGATTTTGTACTAATGTGATAACTATGAGATTTTTGTACTAATTTTGTACGGGGAGAGTATCATGAAACGTTGCTGTTTATATAAGGAATGTCTGTGTGCTCTTGAAAACTACCTTCAAGT
Organism: Melanocharis versteri; assembly: GCA_013397845.1. Classification (NCBI taxonomy): domain Eukaryota; kingdom Metazoa; phylum Chordata; class Aves; order Passeriformes; family Melanocharitidae; genus Melanocharis; species Melanocharis versteri. The sequence goes on from VZTG01001432.1 coordinate 176,108, forward strand.
GTGTTTATCCCTAAGAAGAGTGCTGAGTTTGGCAGCACTGGAATCTACTTGTGGGCAGAATCAGTAAGCACAAATACCTTTGTTGTATTGACAGTCGGAGCTGGGAGACTTTATTGCACATGTCATTTGGTCTTAAAGATGGTGGTGAGGAATTTTAGGCAACTCGTGTAAGGAATGCTCTGAGGAAGTGTTGGCATTGAGCTCAGGAAGCCAGCCACATGTGGTTGCAGAGAACAGGGATCCATCCTTAAATGCTGAGTATTTGCTGAAAATCTGAAAAAGGCTGAGAATGGAAAGTACGTATCTGGACACTCCAGAGAATTATTTTCTGTTCTGAATGCGGGCTGCAAGATACCATAGCTTAGTGCAGGCTTTACTGAAAGGTCGAAATAAGACACACAAGAATTTCAATTCACAGAAAATAGATGGTTTTGAGTTCAGTTTAAAAATATGCGTTTGTTGGCAGGGCTAGTTACCTTCCAACATTTGGATTGTCCAGTTCTAATTCATACTCTCCATGTGTGTGCTTCATGTTGCTTACAGAGAGGATAGTGAGACAACACGTCTTTCATTTAAATTACAGCGGTCTAGACTTTGACAGGCATCAATCTGCTTGTTCTGTTATCCTGCCTCCCTTACTTGGTGGGACAGAGTACCATGATACTGAAGAAGACTCAGAAGTCCTTATGCAAAGCCCACAAGCTGATCTGTACCTCATCTGGCAATTAGCTGTGCTCTTTACTGTGGCTGTGTATGCTGGGGCGAAAAGACTGCGATGGTCAGGCTGGTGCTCAAGCCCCAAAAGTTAACTACTCTTTCTGCATATGTGTCTAGCAACTGCTGACTGCAGTGGTGTCCTAAACTTACCGAGCTTGCATCCCTTTTTTGTCAGTGGGAGCTAAGTGCTCTTTTGCATTTAAAGTAAATAGCTGATAAAATCTTCTGACTAGCATGTGCCTTTCAAGCATGACAAATACCAGTTTGTATGTCATTTGGCAGTGACTGTTTCAGACTCTAGTGGAACATAAGGTAACCTTGAAAGTGGACCCCATTAAATAGTATTCTTATCACTCACATACTGATGTCACAGAAAATGCAAACCTTGAGCAGCAATTATATATTTGATGCTGCTTGCAACTCACTAGAGACTTTTTAACTAAATGAATATGCTTTACCCAGTGTGTCACTTTAGTTTATGCTTCTGATCCTCATGTAAGCAATTCTTCATCTTTTATCTGCTGCTCAAGAAATTTTATTCAAATTACAGTAAAATGATATTAAAAACATGTTAGAGTATTGGCCTCTTATAAGACAAAAATCAGTTAACTAACGGTTTCTCAGTCTGTGGCTCACAGTTGACATATTGCTCACAAGTCAGAAATTAATATTTAGAATTAAGGCTAACAGAAACATTTGAAGTTACCCAAAGACCCACATGAGCTAAAGACCATGGGCCTGGGTAGAAACAAAATCTATAGGTTTAAAAATCTAAAAGTTTAACATAATCAAAATATTGAGTGCTCACCAGTGCATCTTTCTAATCAACAGGGAAAAAAAATAGTTAACGTTTTCTTGACAGTGCATTAAGGAGGCATTGTATTTCTCTAACATCAGATTTTATTTTTCTACATCTCTATCAAAAGTATTGTGCTACAAAAATGTAGCAGATGTTCTCAGATGTCACTGAGAACATGAGTATAAATAGTGTGACCTGAGGTAGGATGACAAGTGTGAGGAAGTTCAGAGGGTGTGAGACAGTCAAGTAGTGCTTTCCTATGGTAAGACCAGTAAGTGCTTGGCTTTCTACCTGGACAGCTTTGTTTGGGTTGTTTTTGGTATTTTGCTTGAAATGTTTGTAATAGCAGAGGCTAGGTTTGTGATGTATAAAGACTTCCAGCATTAATGCTTTTCTGTTTAATCCAGCAGACAGCTTAAAATACAGGGGTCAGAGAGCTTGAGGTAGCTACATTTTCACAAAGAGCCTGCATGGGGAGGGAGTATGGAGAAAAGCCCATTTCCTAAAAATTTATCTGGTGAATACAGAAATGCAGCAGGGATTTAATATGTATCAATAAAGTTGGTTAGACTAAACTGTAGCCCCCTGAAGCTGCTTGGGTTCCTTGTGATGCAACATGCATGAGGAAGTTACTGTGTTGTAAATTACATGTGCTGTTCTGTAGTTTCACTGATCTGTTTTCACTTTCCAGGGAGTCCATGTGCAAGGCTTTACTTTGGGAGGTGTTAGGAGTTAATCAAGATTTTGACAAGGGTTGCACCAAATCTCATGTTCACAGCATTTCTTGAGGAAGGACAGACTCCGTGTAGGTGGGCTTTGCAGATTGTAGTAGGGAGCAAACTTGAGCTCTCAGTCCTGTTGGTCATGGGACCACCCCATGTCAGTGCTGCCTGGATCAAGATGGGCACACATGCTTGACAGAGCATTCTGTCAGTACCCTCAGCTTCCATTTAATGTCTCTGAGGCATAATTGCTGTTTTTGTTGCCTTGGAGAGTCCATCAGTTCAGAGGAATTTGGTTTTATTGGTTTTTTTAGTATATTTTGGATTTTAAATTGTCTAAGTATGTGTTTTAGCCTCTTGGAAAGGTGTTTGTGTAGTGTCATACTGCAGGTGCCTGTTGCATGCCCCGAGAGTTGAAAAGAGGGGTTCTTTGTTGCTAGAGCAGCTGGGATGTGCTGGGGACAAGCTCATGGTGTTTTGTTTTGTGCTGTTAGAATCAGGCGCTTGAGTGAACTATCTTGTCAGCTGTGTCTGGGTTTCCTCATGTGTTCAGTTTGGATGAGGAAGAGACCAACAGGCCTGAACTGACAATGTAAAAACACCCTTGTCTTTGAGTTGTACAGCTGGTCTGATAAAAAATGGTGGCATGCACTTTGTCTAGATTGTAGTGTTTGCATAATGATGGAAAAATGTTTCATGAACATATGTTGTGGGGTCAACTAGGAAGACTGCAGGCAACCTGATGTAAACACATAAAAAAATGGAATTGAGAATTAATCATACAAACATGCTGTGGCAAGCAAAAACATTTAGAGAAGTCAACAAAAGCTATTATGGGCATTGGTAAGATCGTGTAAAAATCACCAGATCGCTTTAATAAGGCTCTGAAATGTAACCAAGAATTTAAGAGAAAGACTTTGGAGTAGGAAACATACTGTCTTTGTGTTTCAGCAGAATGGCTGATGCAGTAGTTGGGTCAATAGGTTTAGAAAGCAAATTAGCATGTTTGAAATGAAAAGTATAGCAGCAGTAAGACAAACATTGGCTTCCAGGTAACTATTTTTTAGAATCCAATTGTGTTGACCATGGAAGAGACAAAAAAAGAAAAGGATGAAAAAAGGAAACTGTGTTTTAAGGCTTTGGGATGGTAAAAGTCTTAAAAAGCTCAACATATTTAGGGCTAGTAAAACTACAGATACTGTAACTGTAGGGACTGAAACATATTACACACAGTGATGTATAGATGTAGTAGTTAAGCTAGGAGGCTGAATCCTGTAATCCTCACTAAACAAAAATCCCATTGAAGTCGGTAGAAGATTTGCGTGAACAAGGAATGTATAACCAGGCAATTAGAGACAAAGTTGCAGCCTGACCTTGACTGGGCCTTTGTGCCTGTGATTAGCTGTACCCAGAGCATCTGGGCACATTTGTTTAAAGGCACAGTCAATTTTAATGACATCTCAAAAAATAAATACAATTATGCCATAGTTTAAGTTCTAATGGATCCAAATGACAAATGCAAAGAGACGTATTAAGGCAACACTTCTATAATCTTAGTCTTTTGAAACGGCAAATTCTGTGTTCTTTGTTCCTTTCCTTCTCAGGAAGAACAGGAATTTAATAGATACTGCTCAAGTTTTGCCACTTATAATTGAGAGTGGCAGCTATTTGACTTTTCGTAAATGTAAGAGAGCATGGGAGACTGTTGTGTGAGGTGTCAGAAATAGCCTCTAGTTAAATTAATAAAAATATGTAATAGCATCTGCCATGCATGTTTATAAAGCTACATTAATAATTGCTCCCAAAATTGTTTTAGAACTATGTCAGTATAAAACAAAATGTCCTTAAAATTCATCCATTTACGTTTTTCCTTCTTTTGAGATCCTAGTTCAAATAAATTTGAAAATAAACAAAACACTTTCTTTTGAAGCAAAATTTAATTCAGCATACCAGAAATGTCATTCTCACTGCCAGTTACTCTAATGAGACATGTGTTCCTTGTGTCTGAATCTACTTTGTTTGAAAAGAGCTGCTGTTAAAGCATTGAGGAAATTGCAGTTCTCAGTAGAAGAAATCTTAGAAACATGCAAGAACAAACAGAAGTTGTTTCATGGTCTGGTCCTGTTAATGGTGACCTCAGTGACTACAATGGGCTCTTGGTATTACTAAGTGTGTGTCCAAAATTCCAGTGTCCAGGACTGCAATCCTGTAAAGATGTGTGTGTGCTTTGTGGTACGTGCAATAAGCTACTGGAGAAAAAAGTCAGAGGAATCGTTCTGCATTATTTTTGTGTGCACATAACTCCATCATGGTTTTGTATGAAAACCATTATAAGTAATCTCTCCAGATTGTCTTTAGGAAGTGGTTTCATATGCTTAAAAAAGCACTTCCTGAAAGGTTGCCAGTAGTGCTGGAGAATTTGAAGTCTCTCTCTGCATAAGTTCTGCTTTGACACTTTCTCCTGCTAAAATCTAAGAAAACCTCTAGAACTTTTGATTTTGAAGAAGATTATTAAAATGATAAGATCTGGATTTTTTCAGAAAGTCGAGAGCCTTTTGTTGTTTCTTTTTTCTACTTTTTGTATTAGAATCTGCTATTTCAAGATGTGTGCCTTTACTGCTGAAGAATAAAATCTCAGGGTTCTCAGAGCTGGAGACTGGGTGTTGCATAGTCATAGTACTAACCCACTTTTACTCCCTTATCTCTTATCCCATTCCTATTTTCATGTCACAAACCTGACTAGGTTTCTTTACCTGAAGTTCTTCTGTTCAAGACTCTGTGACCAAGTGACTACAAAATGCGATGATACAAACCCATTTTTTTAATTAAAAAATGGTTTACTTCTAAGAGGTGATAAAAAGCTTAACATGAGTAAATATTTCAATATAACAGTAAGGTTTATGCCTATGCTTAGCTTAATTTTAAACAGCTTCCTTACATCTTTCCACAAACTTGGAATAACTAGAGCCTCTTTCTCCCTTTCTCCTGCTCTCTATATACCTCTTTTTAATTTATATAATCCATATAAACCTGTTTTATTTTTCATTAGTTTCTGGGCCTGGGTAAGAATGGAGGCAGCTCAGCAAGGTGGTATAGGACAAGTTTCAGCTCATGGCAGTTATCATGGATTTCAAGATGCAATGTTGTATCTTCCATCAGGGGTTATATGTATTCTTGCCATTCAATGGAAGCTGATACCTTAGGGCATACTTCTTGCAATAACTTCATTCTGCAGTCAAGCCTCATTCAAAAACTCCTCTGATAGCATACTGTGTTCAGCACTGGATTGCTCTATGTCCTGTCAGTGTAAATTAGGATCTGTTTTAATACTGCTGATGTTCCCTGATCCTTTTTAAGTAACGTTGCTGTACAATATGCTATTCAGAATAATTTAAGCCAAAAATAATGGGCAACTTACATTTCTCCTGATTTAGTTGCATGAATGGGAATTGTGACCAAGTCTCAATTTAGTTCTTGGATTTGCCATTCTCAGGCTTTCATTTGCCTTTCCCTATCTCTCATGCCTTGCTGGCAAATCTCTTAATACCTGTCAAGTTTTACATGGTACAATAAGCTTTCTCCTTTAGCGATACACACTTTTTGTGATCGAAGACCCTTGTTTGTTTGGTTTTTTTTTTTTCCTCCCCATAGTTCAGAACAGATGTGACAGCTCCACAGAACTACTGATTTTTATACCGTAGTTTGCAATGAAGTTAGCCATAAAGGGAAAGCAGAAAGAAAAAAAAAAGTATTACAGGCTCAATGTCTAAACAAATGGGTTTGTCTCTGTTTAACTTATCTGTAACAGGTGTCAAATTGTGGTCCAAAGGATGTTCCACACAGAATTCAGAGTGGAACAAATTTCCAACACATATTATCAGGGTAGGCACAAACGGGTTGTGGGTAGCAGGTCCTCTGAATTGTATACCTACTCAGGCTAAAAAAATTTAGATGATCTCTTTCTTTTGCCTGGATTAGCAAAGATCCTTTACATAAAATATTTAAGTAATAGCTTGATAACAAAAATAAAAGCTTCTTCTGGTACTTTTTTTGTAAATGAAATCACACAATTTAATACCTTTGTTTCCAAAACCTGTCTGATATGTTAGTTTGGTGTGTTACTTTGGCTTATTAAATAGACTTGTGTCAAATAAACTGAAAAAACATGATGCTAAGTATCATAAACCAATAATAATGTAATTTTAATGGCACATACTTAGAAACCCTAAAATTTAATAAAATGCACAGGTTTCTGAGGATTTTTTTGTGTTTCCTCTTTCATATATACAAAACTTGTTTGTAATAATTTAAAACTAAGATTTTGCGACTAGAATTACTGTGTTATAACTTGCTCATTATTCTTTAGTTTTTTGTTGAATTTTAAGTAGTGTGTTGTGTTTATGGCTGGAATATTTTTTGAAATAGTGACAAAGTAGGTGGTCTTGTAATTAATATTTCTGTACAGATCTGTAAACTGTGCAAGATTTGTTTAACAAAAGAGAAATCATGTCCTTTTAGATTAAGACATTTGTTTAGGAATAAAGTTCAAGTTAGACTTTGAAATTCAATGATCTAATTTCATGGCCTGTGAAATTATTTGTTTTATGAACCATTTAAAAAGTATAATTAATTCAAGAAATTTCTGTGACCTGTTGCTAAATATTTAGACCATGGATTAATTATATTTGCTCAGTGTTTCAAATAGTGATTTTAAAAAGTTGGTGAAAAGGAAAGTTACTTAGTAGTGAGAGAAATTATTCAACAATGACAAGACATGATGTAATCTTTCTCTCCTGTAAATGACTACATTTTCAAAAATTCAAGAATAAGCCAAAGTGTTGAATTGAAAACTAAATACTCTCATCACAGTGAGAACCTATGTGTTCAGCATAACTCAGAAATGCTTTTACAAATGTGCAATTTATTATTCCTGCCCTTAGTGAAACCTTTTTTTATGAATGACTGTCCTGTAGAATAGAAAATACGACGTAAAAACTACCTACTGCCTGCTTGAAGCCACTCACTTGATGCATAGCCAGAATTCCTACTCTCTGACTAATTAGGGTCTGGGATGTATTCATGTAACACAGGTACTGTGCTCAAGCAGTGTCTCAGAATGTGCTGGCATTCAAATTAAAACAAGGGGCTGCCCATTACCTCTCCACTTAGTAACTCTCAACTTGAAGAGTAAGTCTTTAATTCTCACTGCCCATGTTACACTTGCTCAGGTGGTGACAGCTCATTGCAGTGCTGCAATGTTAATAATTTTCTTCAAAAAAGACTCTATATTTGTTTGATTTTTTTTTTTGACAAAGCTAATGGCGGTTGTTAATAAAAGTAATGCCAGTGAAAGCTAAGCAAAGATTGAGAATAAGCAACCTCCTTTGAAAGGCCTGATAGTTTATTCTCTTGTACTGATTTTAATGGGATAAATGTGAATGCCGAAAGGAAAACTAGAGGTTGCGGGGTATTTTGAAAAAACAGCAATATTCAGACAGTATTTTAAGAAAACTTTAACTGGCATTTTATCTTTTTCTGAGAGAGTAAGCTCTTATAATGAGGAGGATTTCTAGTAGCAGTGCAGGTTTTTTTTTTCAGAATTGTGTGCTTCATGTTCATCTAGGTTAGTTAAAAGTTGCTTAAAAGTATTCAAAATGAACATATTGTTTTTATAATGTGTTAAATTCTACAGAGCTGCCATGTGACAGCAACCCAGATGTCTTGTAGACAGAGCACACGCAATCAGCACCAGAACCTTGCTGGCTGCAGTGGCTGCATTGCAGAGGGCACTGGCATTCTCATTCTGTTAGCTGTCTCCTTTCTGGCCGGGTTCTGTGTCTGTTAATCACCTTGATATCCCAGCAATCATCACGGTGTTGTCCTTTATCTTCACTTTACAAATGTTTTTTGGTTACAAAGAGCTTCCCTTTTCTTCTGGTCATGCATAGTGATCCACACATTTGTCACCACTGCTCACTGGAGCTGCTGATGACCAAGAAAATAATACACAAATCTCATCTGGTACAGATTGTGCTGCCTGATGTCTCCAAGACTTAATCAGATGTAAGCCTTTCAGCAGCAGTAATCCAAATCCTTATTGATTCCAAATCTATCTGTAATGCTAGCTGGAAGCTTCAGTACAAGCCTTTGAATCATTTAAACAATCCAGATGCAGCTGCACTTAGACAGCAAATGGTTATCCCACATATTTGCAGCCTTTGACATTTTTGTGGGCTTATCTAGTGAAAGCTCCTGAATAGTGAATTAAGTCTATTGATAATAGGTTTGATTTTTGTATTTTATTTTTTAATTACAATTTGCTGTGCTCACAAGGAACACAAGTTGAAGGCTGCTGCTTTGGAGTAATGCAGATTTTAAAGATCAGGCTGAAGTGTGTGAGAACAAAACCGTTCCTGTTACTATAATCTAGTTTGTGAAATTGCTTCCAAAAAAAATGGTCTAGCTGAAGTGCCACAAATCCTCTTTCTCAAAACTCTCTGTTATAGTCAGGAATGGTATTAACTGCCCAAGTTTGTAGAAACCTGTGAGAACTGGCTGTCCAAAATGAGTTTCTAAAGCAATCAGGCAGCAGCCTACAGAGTTGCTCTAGAAAGCAACTAGAATTTTTTTTTTCTCTCTGCTTCCCAGGGAATTCAAACTCAGATTTAAAAAAGGGTATTTTCATAAGTAATTCCCATTGAATATATGAAAGTACTGGCATTTTTGTTAGTGAAGGTTGAGAACCACTGAGGAATGCAGGTACTTGAAGAATAAGTATCCGCCAAGAAGCATGTTTCAGAACCTCAGCAGCAGCTAAATGTTTGACTAAAAGACTTAACGTAAGTACCTTTGTGCAAGTCTATAAACTTAGATATATTTTCCAGCATTGTCTAAGAATATCTGAACAAAATGTTACCCTAAAAATGCTGACATGCAGAAAATTGAATTTCCCTTAACATGGAAATTTTACACTACCTACCTCAGCTTAAAAACTTGCACTTATAAACAGGAGGAGCAATATTAATTAGTATAAGCCTAAGATGATTTTCTAGAAGTTTATGCATCTTCCTCTCAGAAAAATGTCCAAACAAGAGAAAAAAGATGTGATATATAATATAGAAGTGAAACTTTTGTAGTCTTAAGCTTATCCTTATAGCCAATGTCTTTTTCTTTCTTCTTAGCAAATTCTCTTTTGAATTTCTTCCCAACCTCATTTATTTTTCCTTGCCTATCTACTTTGTACATTCTCTCCCCTCACTCCTCCCATTTATTTGTTTTCTTTCCCTGATGTTATTCTTAGTATTTTAAATGTCATAGTAAATAGAAGTCACTTAAAGCGTAATATAATTCAGACTGTTTTATTTATTTTGTACTTTGATTCTTACTTCTTATGTTTGTCTGATGTGCTTTGTAGGCCCTTTGAAGCAGAGACTGATTCTAATCTCTCTGCTGTTCTCTTGATATTTTGATTTAGTTCATATTGACTGCGGTGGTCTTTCTACTTATTTGAAGTGATGTGAACTAATAAAATTCATGTTCACTGTTACTGTTTGGCTTCTGTAAAGCACTGTTTTGTTACTGTATTGAATGGTAACTTAAGTTTGCAACTACAGTCATTCAGGTTTGCTGGTGACAAATTGGTGCTTGGGAGATCGAAATCAGGGCTTTTCTAGTCAGACCAAAGAAATGGGCATGAAAGTTGAATTTAATTCTTAACTATAGGTACAATTTTTAATTAGAATATTTTCTTCTTTTTTTTCTTTTTACTGGCATCAACTTCCAAAAAAACTAGCACTGAAATACATGAAAATTGCAATAAATTATTATGCAAGTGAAGTGTTTATAAATACTTTTCTCTTGCAATATTTCCATTTGCTTACAAATCATTTCAACATTTAAATACTTGATTTTAATCCATTTCAGTCAATCAATAAATACAGAATATAAGCATCTTAAAATGGGGGTGTTTATAGACAGCATTTTCGTATTAAGAATTGTCCACAAAATCCTTGAAAATTAAATGAGCTGACGACTGTAGTCAGAGCAGATACATAAAGTACCATTATAGCATATTGCACCATCAATTATGTGTCAAGCATGCTGCCAAATATTAAGTGTTCTGACCTTTGTTATTAATAATAGAGGCAAGCACTGGGAACATAGGAAAGATAAATAACGTAATGCATGGAAAATCTATTATACGTTTGACTCTGTTAATGGATATAGAGCCTATTTGGTACTCTGTCCTTTCCCTTGCAAGCCATAATTTTATGAAAAACTGGACATGCCATATAATGGAAAGCCACGAAGTGAAAAGCATATTTTGACAGAACAAAATGCTCTGAAGTTAAATAAATAATAGCAAGAGAGCACTTGTCATCAAGCTTTACGCCTTCATATGTATTTGTCATTTCCCCTGTTCCTCATGAAAAATGTGAAATTAATGAAATGGAGAAGTGTATCTTTATTGTATTCTCTATTCATTCTTGTATTTTTAGGTTGTTATTTTGCTTAATATCACGTATCATCTTGTAGAATTTGGCTAGTCGAAGGTTTAATCAGCGTCTTTCTTTAGAATATGCCTTCTAGCATTTTTAGGTGTTCATGCAGGACAACACTGATAACAGATAAAAAGGACAAAAAATAGTAGAATGGTCAACCAAAGGATGGAGATAAACACTTTTGAAGGTAGTGGTGGTGGTAAAAAAAAAAAGAAAGTTCAAACCCCAAACCCTTAACTGACTTGAAAATGCAAAGAAAATAGAAAGCACGGGATAGAGAAAACTCCTTCCAGTGCAGTCATTCTTGGCACTATTTCCTGCTTCCTTCTTAATGTAGAACATAGATCCCAGAATGCATTACCAGTAAAACATTAAGCAGTTGGTCCACGATTTCATCAGGAGCGCTCTGTAATTATATGAAAATCAACTGACTGCTCACATTTATCAAAAAGCTTTCTTCAGTCCTAAAAATCATAGAATTTATCTTGTTACAACCTATGTTAATGTTCTAATGTTTTTTTTCCCCTCCCTTTGAGCTTAACATTTGTGAATAACTAGCTTGGTGACAGTAATTGCAGCTACAAACCATATTTCTTTCTGAACTTCACTAATCTGCGCTTGCGTAAGAGGAATGAAAAAAATGAGAGCTTCTCTGATCTCTAGTACATTTTTGTTGATGTTACTTTCTTTGTGTCGTCAGGTATTCTAAATGGGTGTTCAAGTCTCAAAATGGGAATCCAGTGTCCTACACTGCAAGACAATGCATAATTAAGAAAGAGCAAAGAACAAAAAGATATGGACCAAGACAGTATGTTTTTGTGAAATTACCAAAATTTGCACAAAATCAAAAATGTTGCCAGACTACTATTATGTTTACAGAAGCAGATTCATTCTTCTCTTAAAAATTAAGAAATTCTTTCTAACCATCCTTAATGATCTGATGCTTATGCTGTATGCAGGACACACTCTTGCAATCATCCAGAACTTAGAATTTCATTTGATGTTCATATCAACAAGACTGTTTGGCTGTTCTACAAAAGTAAATCACAAGCTCCTTAAAAAAATGTTCCTCTAAACAGTTTTTCACAGATGAGAGTAATTTGCTGCAGTTAAAAAATACACAGACGTACAGGAAGAGATCGTAGATCTGTGTCTCAAGGTAACACGGTAAGCATATTGAAAAATCAGCACATATTTTCTATTCTTTTGTTGGTTCCCCTAACTTTGGTTACTAGGTGTAGTGTATTTAGTACAGATACATATATTTCCTTCTTCTTTTCTTTCTAAATTGGAAGAGGGGAGAGAGCAAAAGTTTTCCACGGTGTAAATTTGAATTGAAGCCATCTTTACAAGCAAATGGCTTTATTAAATTAAGCAGAAAATAATTCAGATGCAATAATGATGGTTTTTTTAAGTCATTTATATATCTGCTCCAGAAATTGTCTTCCTTTTGTTCATATTATGTGAGTACTTTAGAGAATCATAAAATATGCTGAGTTGAAAGGGACCCATCAGGATCATTGAAGTCCAACTCCTGGCTCTGCACAGGACGCTCCAAGATTCAAACCGTGTGCCCAAGAGCATTGACCAAACCCTTCTTGAACTCAGACAGGCTTAGTGCTGTGACCTCTTCCCTGAGGAGCCTGTTCAAGTGCCCAACCACCTTCTGGGTGAAGAACCTTGTCATGATATCCAGCCTAATCCAGCCCCGACTCAGCTTCATGTCATTTCCTCAAATCCTGTCACTGGTCTTGTGATGAGATCAATGTCTGCCCCTCTGCTTCCCCTCGTGAGGATGTCGAAGACCACAATGAGGTCTCCTCTCAGTCTCCTTTAGGCTGAGCAAACCAGGTGTCCTCAGCCACTTCAGACCCTTCACCAACCTCGTGGCTCTCATTTGGACACTCTCTATTAGCTTGATGTATTTTTTTATATTGTGGCACCCAAACCTGCGCACAGGACTTGAGGTGAGGCCGCCCCAGCTCAGAGCAGAGCGGGACAATCCCCTCCCTTGCCCGGCTGATGCTGTGCCTGATGCCCCCCAGGACATGGGTAGCCCTCCTGGCTGCCAGGGCACTGCTGACTCAGGTTCAACTTGCCATCAACCAGGACCCCCAGGTCCCTTTGCACAGCACTGCTCTCCAGCCTCTCCCTCTTTAATCTATATACACAACCAGGGCTGCCTTGTCTCAGGTTGTAGGCTCATGATACTATGGCCCATGGAATATCCAGGGTAAAACAATACTTTATTACATTTGATACAATGCTTAATTTCAGCTATTAATTTCTTCATATTTTGAGTTTTATTCATACATCTTTAATACGTGTATAAAAAAAATTTTCTAGCTGAAAAGACATTACTTGATTGCGTGACCAAAGAAGAATTCATCAGCATGTATTATTTCTAACAATTTCACTCTTTCCTGCTCCATGCCTGGCTTGTTATCAACAAAGTAATACTGAGTTTCATTACTTATTTTCCTGATGCTTTAGGTCTGTACTTTGAATATCTGCGACAGCGATAGCGAACATTTTGTGTACTGTATAGTGAACATTTTGTCTACTGTGGGCTGTACAGGCTTTTAAGGATTCATCAAAGGTGGCGAAGCTTTGGTTGAATTCTCTTTCTGTGTTACCCCCATGATCTGCTAGGACTTCCTAGGATCAACTACTGGATGGCTAACCGCAGGTTTTATTCCTGTGCCTTTTACATAATAGACTGGCTTCCAGCCTTGTGACAGGATATACACACTGTGCCATGCATATTCCCATCACGTGGCAGATGTGCATCTGCAACACTGGCATTCTGCTGGTGCAGCAACTTGCTTCCCATTACTCAAGGGCCATGTGCTGCAGCACCCTTAGGAAACAGTTTGGCAGGAGTGAGGCTGCTCAAACCCTGCACTTCTCACTTCTCATGAGGTGCAAGCAGCGAGTAGCCAAATTAGTTGTTTGTTAAACTTGGATTTTTGTCTGTGACCCACAGATTGAGACTGAGTGGCATCCTGCAAGGGGACCAGGGATGACGGGGAGTGAAATTGTCTGTGTTACCATTAAATTGGAAGGCAAAGCCCCCAGAAACTGCTTAATGCATGGCTTGGGTCAGGGATAGCCCTTCCTATGCTGGCAAGAAAAGAGATGAAGTCCTGCATGGGCACATTTCTGAGACAATAGCTTGGTTGTTGAAACCTCCCAGGGCAAAGTCATCTGCAAGAAGACTGTGGTTAGCAAGGCTTCAGTGAAAACACCTTTTTAACTTCATAACACTTTGCCATATAAAATAAATTTTAAATTGGTGTTAGAATCATAGTTGCAGAATGGCCTGAGTTGGAAGGTACCTTAAAGATCATCTAACTCCAGCTCCCGTGCTATGGACAGGTACATCTTTCACTACCCCAGGTTGCTCAGAGCTACATCCAGCCTGCCCTCAAGCAATTCCAGTAATGAGACATCCACAACTTCTCTGGGTGACCTGTTCCAGTGCCTCACCACCTTCACAGTTCTGTATATAACTGTATTTACAGAAATGAGTTCTGTGAATTTGCCTTATCCTGAGGTGTTTCTGCTGTATTTGACAGCAGATAAGGGAGTAGATGCAACCGTTTTATACCCTCGTAGTTGTTGGTGAGATAAGGAGCAGTTTTGATTCAGGTGAGCTAGTTCTGAATTACCTCTTTTACTCATGTAATGTTCAAAATCATTGACCTGAAAGAGTTTGTTTTTGTTAGTAGGGGAGTTGGAAAAGAAATTGTAAATTTCAGTTCATAAAGTTTTGTATTTCTGCATTTAGATATGTTTTACACTCTTACAGCCTGGTGGTTTTTTTGACTAGAGCAAAGGTTTTGTAGTAAACTGCAGAGTCTCCAGCCAGTCGATGCACTTTGTACAAAGTGTACCTCTATATTTTGTGTCTCATACTGCCATCTAAGGGCCACGTAGGCTGAGAAGATGGCTAAAGGTTCTTCAATACTCTTCTTTCTCCATGTTGCCTTTCCCTTTGGGAAGTCAGCAATTCATGGATGAGAAAGGTGGGCAGGGGATAACACCAGCCTTTTGATGCAATATGTTTCATCTAAGAGAAACAGAGGAATCTTCCAGATAAGCGATAAATTGGAATGTAAATCTCAGTCATTTAGAAAACTGCAGTTGCAAGGAGTTTGTGTGAAGGCCAGTGAATAAGAAAGCATGATTACGGGATTTGAGGCTACTCCCGAAACAGCAAGGGAGTGTGAGGTTTAAATTCTTCAAGGTACCAAAGTCCTCTCATCCTACTGATTTAAGGATTAGTGCTTTATAATAGAATTTTCTTATTAAGATTTTCCCTAGAAAGGTACTAAATAACATGAATTAATTTTTTGGTTTGGTGTTTTGTTCTTTGTTGTTTGTTTTTTTTTACTGGTTTTGCATTTCTAGGTGTTTTTCTGGGACTAAGGGAAAATGGGAAAAACTTAGTATTACTTTAAGAGTATGTGATATTAAATAACATAAATATCATTTAAATATTTTGAGGCTTATGCATTCCAAATTTTATCACAAAAACTTATCTTTCCCGGATAAATTTTTTTTTTTTTTTAATAATATGCAAACTGTGTTTGTATAGGCTTAATTCTGTAGCTGCTTTCTCGCACAGATGTCTTGAGCTACAAGGGTGATAAGGAAGTGGTGGAAGAAGCAAAACATTTCATGATTTGTCAATATAGTACTGTTGGCATTGACTGACAGAAGCCGTTTTTATAATGAGGATCCCTTTGAGCACAACTTTATTTTACAATGTGTGAGCTGCTTTTCAGGCTAGTTTCCAGCAAACTTTGTGTACTAGAGAAAGTAATTAATCTTGCATGTTACTTTGACAGGCTCATGCAAGCAAAGACCTGGAAGAGCAGTTGCGATCTGTGTCCAGTGTGGATGAACTCATGACAGTACTTTACCCAGAATACTGGAAAATGTTCAAATGTCAGTTGAGGAGAGGAGGTTGGCAACACAACAGGGAACACTCCAGCTTTGACACAAGATCAGATGATTCCCTGAAATTTGCCGCAGCACACTATAATGCAGAGATCCTGAAAAGTAAGTACAGGACACAATCCATGTTCCAACACACAATAAATGAAAATCTGAAGGCTTTTCAGTTGTGTCAGAAATATTTTAAAAGTTAAGCATTGTCAGTAAACCAACCTCAGCAGTTTGATAGGATGTGTTGTCTATAATGTAAAATCTTTGATAGTCAGCCTTTCAATGAAACAAATCACTCTGCAGACATGTTTTAGGTATGTCCATTGTAAGAAAGTTATTTTCTCAGCTCAGTAGTGAAAGTGAAGTGCTTGTCTTCAAGTTTAAGGAATTCTACTTTGTAGAGGCTGTAACAATTTTGCAGAAAGCAAAGAGGGCACTAAAAGTTGGATTCATTGTACTATATCTTCTCATTTTCTGCAATTGCATCATGGCTGGTAATGCTTTCTTCTCTTACACATTATGGCTTTGGAATGCCAATTAATCCACTTGTAACTTTTTCCCGTTACAAGAGGATAGCTGTAATGATGTTGTGCTAAAACAAGCAAAACAGTTATCAAACCAATGTGTTTGAATACCTTTCAGTGTCTCAGATAGCTTGGATAAAAAATATTAACCTGCAGTTTAAGCAAGTGCTTGTAGGCAGAGAAATGCAGGATTTATAGCAGGAGGGGTATTTTTGACATGATATTGGAAGTCATGTACGTTAATGGAAACTTTAAAGTACGCATAAGGCAAAATTTCCATTTTTGTTGAATAGCTTACCAAAATCTAGTGCCAAAAGGGAATAAAGGGACCTGTACAGCTGGAAGTCTCAGGGCTGTTTACTGTAAGATTATATTTAGTAAAAGGCTGTATAACATGATACAATGTCTTTGCCCAAATTTGTGTGGATAGTCTGGGCACAAAAATCATCTGTCAGATTAAGTCACGTTGTAGATAATTGCTAAATAGTAAGCTTTTGCTTTAAATTGTAGCTTTCTAGTTAACAAACTAAACATGTATTTAAATTCATTTCATATTAAGTGTATAAAATTCAACATTTCTAATATATCCAAATGAAGTACTGTGTGGGTTAAAATTACTTTGCAGAGGTGTGCAGTACTAAAGTGCAGACTTTAATCAAGATAAGGCTTGCCCCAGGCAAAGGAGAAAGGACATGTGCAGCTTTAGCTGCTGGCCAGCAGTTTGAGGGATGTGATTCTGCCCCTCCCTCTGCTCTGGTGAGACCCCATCAGCAGTGCTGTGTCCAGCTCAGGGGCCCCTAACACAAGAAGGACGTGGACCTGTTGGAGGAGGTCCAGAAAAGGGCTGTGAGGATGTTCGGAGGGCTGGAGCGCCTCTCCTATGAAGATGGGCTGAGAGAGCTGGGACTGCTCAGCCTGGAGAAGAGAAGACTCTCCGGAGTCCTTATAGCAACCCTCCAGAACCTAAAGGGGGTCTGTGAGAAAGGTGAGGAGAGATGTTTTAGCAGGTCCTGTTGTGGTAGGACAATGGTAGTAATTTTAAACTAAAGAAAGTAGATTCATACTAGATAAAGGGAAGAAATTTTTTACGGTAAGGACGGCGAACTACTGGAACAGATTGCCCAGTGAGGTGGTAGATGCCCCATCCCTGGAAACATTCAAGGTCATTCCAAGTTTGGATGGGGCTCTGAGCTACCTGATCTGGTTGAAGATGTCCTTGCTCATTACAAGGGGGGTTGGACTAGGTGACATGTGACCTTTAAAGGTCCTTTCCAACATAAGTTGGGCTATGATTCTGTGCTTTAAGGTCTCCCCTGTCTGTTCAGTTCCCTTTTAGCTCCACTGTGACTTTTCGTCTGCTCCATGACAATATGTCATGTCCCTATGAAGAAGAAAAATCGGCTAGAAGGTAACATGGAGAAACGTGTGTTTCACTGACTAAAGGGTGTGACTCTAGCGATTCGTATTCTGGTTTTGAAGTTTAAAAAGGAATCCTAATTTACTGCAGGACAGTTTTGGTTTTAAACAGTTACTTTATAACATATAAAATTCCCTGTAACTTGGCAGGTATTGATACTGAATGGAGAAAAACTCAGTGCATGCCACGTGAAGTGTGTGTGGATGTGGGAAAAGAGTTTGGAGCAACTACAAACACCTTCTTTAAACCCCCATGTGTATCCATCTACAGATGTGGAGGTTGCTGCAATAGTGAAGGACTTCAGTGTATGAATATCAGCACAAATTACATCAGCAAGACAGTAAGTTCTCACTCTTTTATTACAGTTCATGTGCTCCTTGTAAATATGTTTGTGTTCATGCGTATTTTAAACTTTCCTTATTGTTACTATGACAAAGGAAATAGTTGATTCCTAAATACGCAGAAAAAACAGCTGAAGACACTACTGCCTGGAAAAAATATGTTTCACACTCTTTTCCCCAAAATATTTTTATTTTTCAGGGGAAAATATAAATTATGATGTCCCATTCTCAATTTTGAGATTATCCACGCAACTTAGTTCTCTCTCTCTTTTTTTTATTTCTATCTACCATATGCCTGTATGGAGCAAGCACTCCATGGAAAGCTAGCCTGTAATTTTATTGGTGTAGACTGCTGTAGGACATGTAAACAGAGGATACATGTTTCAAATAAAAACTTTTAGGAACTACATTTTACGCTATTAAGAGACATTAGCATTTTGTACCTATTTGTTTTGTTGTAATGCGTTGTCTTCCAGGTGTATGTGCAGGTTTTGTTCTTCAAGTTCAGGGCCAGTGATCGGGTAGGAGTGTGCAGAGATCATGCACTGAGCCAGTGAGCTGCCTTTGAAGAATATTACATTATTCTAAGTAGATACAGGAATTATCACTGTTATCTTTCAACAGTTCCCTCAAAAAATCATGTAAAAATTGTCATACTTAAAAGCATTTCCTATGGTATTTTCCTGTTGTTACAGTATTTGTTAGTGTTTTTGTTGGTTGTGTAAATCTTTTTAGTGTAGATCTTGCTTCCTTTTTCAACAGGATTCATCTAGCTGAAGATGCGGTACATATTTATAATGAAGACCAAAAACTGCATAGCCAGTTATAAAATTATAGCCCTTAGAAATGTCAGTCCTTTATCATAGAACTTCTTGGTGCTCTGAGCAATTTTAGGGGGGAATTATGAAAAGAGAAGGTAAAGAAAACAGCAAAACCCACTAATTTTGTTGAGTGCATTTTTTGCCCTCATTTCTCACCAGATGTGTCTGTCTGAAATGGTGTATCTACTTCCAAGAAATTTCAATCCTAAATTTAGGCTGGTGGTAGACAGCCATGCAGCACAGGAGTAATGAAACTCCAATAGCTTAAATGAGGACAACTACAACACTGACTTTGTGCAAGCCCTATTGTTTTTCTCATTATTAAGAGAAACCATTGTCTCAATTCCACTTCCTTGAAAGATGCAAATATAATTTTCATTTTAAAACCCAAGAAATAGGACTTTTTTTTTTTCTTTTTTGCAAGTATTGCTAAAGTTTAGCTTAGCAAAATTAAGGATTATCTAGTCACAGAGCTGTTCCACGTAATGCGGTTTTTTTTTTTTCCTAGCACTGTGTCTGTTTGGGGAAAATGATATCTTTCTCTTCATCTTACTGTTCACATCTATTGAGTGAAGTAATTTTTTTACCCAGTAGAAAATGTTTAGCACTGAGTTTCCTTTTGAAGTCCTTAATGGTATTGGTGATGATATGATGTAGGAGTAATGATTTGAGAGACTCTGAAAAGGAAAATCTTAAAGGTCTTATTAGAAAGAAGAAACAGGCAGTAGCACTGCTTTGTTTTCTTACTTATTGTGTAAAAGCAAGCAGTTTTATCTCTGAGTTTTCTGTCTTCCTTCTGCTTTCCAGTTTTATCTGGTCCTTGACAGAATGCAGTTTTTAAAAAACCTTAATGAAGGAACAGACCTATAGCTATATCTCTTCATCTGTCACCATCTCAATTTTTTTAAAATTACGTGACCACAGCTTACCCCATATCAGATGAGGATTAGGAAGAAAAAAAGTATTGTATTCAAGACCTTCTGTGGAATTCAGGTACCCTACACATCTGTTTTCTCCACAGTTTCTCTTATTTCCGGAATGAAATGAGAACCAATAGTTTTCTCATAATTCGCCAATTTTTCGCTACATTTTTTGTGCATAAACTCTGTAAGATAGATTCATACTGTTCACCCTGCAGAAAAAGTGCTTAATGGGAAATTAATGTTTCAGCTGGAGTTCTTACTGTGAGGGCAAGCTCTAGCATTGGTTCAAGATATTAAAATATAAAGAAAGATTATATCAGCTTTCATCAAAAATAATTAAAAATAAAAGAAGTAAGCACAGAAATTATTTTTACAGGGGACAAGTCATTGATTTTCAGGAGAATGGACCAGGTTAGATGTTCCCAGATTTGCCTCGTGGAACATAGTGGTGGCCCAGAGGTCCACCGTGGTTCAACAGTTCTCTAGTTCAGGCTGTGTTCCTCCTTTCTAGCTGCTTAACTTTATTGAGAGAACAGTAGAAAAGGTATTCTGCGTTGTTTTTAATACCATTTTCCCCAAAACCTGTTTTTGTAGTTGCTAAGGGATGTTTATATGACCAGGATTGAGCTATGAGACAACTTCTTAATTAAGATGCGATACAAGGTCTACAACATTTGAAGACCCCCTGGGCTAATTCACAAACTGCAGTAAATCTTCTCCTGACTGCAGTAGCCCAGTTTGTAAGGAGTGGCTTGTCTAGTAAGGATCTGTGGGAAATGTGGCTGGTTGGGTTTTCATTTTATGGTGTGGTTGTGTTGGCTTTTCTCTCTAATTCATTATCCAACAGCTGTTCTCTGTTTCCATGGCACAAATAATTCAACAGCAGTTACAAAGGTTGTGGAACTACCTGGGGCAGCAATAGCCTGTCCCTCAGCAGGACTTTTTTATGTTCCACCTGTAGGCACTTGCTTATAGGTTGAAGGGAAGCACACAGCAGATGTCAAAGAGCTGTCTCATCCCGTTCTCCCCCTTGGCTGTCAGGAAGGACAATTGTACAATTTTTTGGCTTCTTTCAGATCGCTTGTTGTAAAGGTCCTAAATCATCTTGTTTCACAGTTACAGTTATAGTCCCTCAAGGGAAACCATCTATCCAAGCAGATCAAAATTAGATTTAGAGGAGATTTTCTCACAGGAAACAAGTTAACAGCTTGAAGTTGTTCGCCCAGTTTGGGATGCATGTGGTGTTCTTTTTCACAATCCAGAGATATGCCACAAGAATATTCAGTTGTTTTGAGCATTACCATTTCTACCTTTTCCCATGCATTTTTCTGTTAGACTGATTATTGTGGTGATATAGTAGGTACTATTAACAGTGGGAAATATATGAGTTCCAAATGTTTTTTTATTAATATTTCTGGGACGAGAAAGGGATTAAAATATAAAAAGATAGAATAAGGAACTCAAGCATATTAAATAAATATGGACTTATTATATCAAATACCTGTTGTTATATCCCACATAAGCCTTGAAATATTTTTTCAAGAAAGTTCAACAATAAAATAATGATGATGTGCCATTTCTCAAATACTTTATTTTGATTCTTTTCAATATAGAGATGTTTAGTTTTAAAATCAGTCTTATGTCCTTAGCTTAAAAATCTCTCTAGACACATTGTACTGTGTTACAGTGGTTATATTTGGCTGGCCTCACTGACACTTTAGAAAGTGCAAAGATCACGAGTGGTGGAAACTTAGACTCAATCAATTTGAGGGAAACTTGCCAAAATAAACCACAGTCCATCAGAAGAACGTAGTGTATTTAATGTAAATCTTGGGAAAAAAACATACATAAATCCTGTATTTGAAAAGTATCTAGAATGATGGCCTTCCCACATAATAACAGTTTTGATGTATTTCAGAAGTCAGTGAGCACAGTAATAATTTTATGTGTGCTGATACAATGGATATTGGCACATATGATGATAGTGCCGAATAAATTAATTTAGCCACTGAAGCAAAGAAATACTTTGTATAAAAATCCTCAGTTTTTCTGGAAAGTATGGCATAAAGTCCTTCTAGTATAAAGAAGTATCAATGCCATGGATCAAAATTATATGCCTTTTGGGGCTTTGAGGCACCTGGTCTAGTGAAAGATGTCCCTTTCTAGTTAGATAATCTCTAAGGTCCTTTCCAACCCAAACCATTCTATGATTCTAAGGATCAGTGAGAAGGAATATATGGAAAATTGTTTTTTCATGAGTTATGATTGTGCTTTTTGTCCACACATTCAGAGATTCCCATCTTCTGTTAGATTTTTTCCTTTTTTTCTTTTTTTTTTTAAAGTTTAAAATCATACTTAATTCTAGGTTGTGGACAGTACTTGGAAGAGAAATACTAGAAATGGTGTGAAAGACTGGAAGACCTGCCATCTGGCTTTCTATGACAAAATAGCCTTAGACTGGCTGAATGGCAGGTGTTGAATTCTTATTAAATGCATTAATTATTTATGGCTTTCAACTGTTCTTCAGTTACACAGAGCTTCTGTTACTATATGTTGTACTCTGAGATTAATAGTGTGTTACTGATTTATGTTTACAATTAGCAGCTTCTCTGGATGAGGACAGAGCTTTGTGACTTTGTGTGGTGTTTTTTTTGTTTGTTTTTTTGTTATATATAATACTCTTTAGTTATACAATCACTTATTGCTTCTGTTATTGCTTTCCATTGGTTTCCTGACAATGCAGCGTTGTTGGCAAAAAGGTACAGGACAGCATGGGCAAGTTGAGTCTATTTTTTACTTTTATTTGCCTCTCACAGGAGCAATACTCATAAATTGCTGTTTTATTTATTATAATTACTAATATTTTTCAGAGCAATAAAAGCTCTCCAGTTTTCAAAGACTTCTCTAATCCCTACTGCTATCAGGTCTTATGTTCTTCTGGGGACTGAAGCTCATTCTTGGTAGTCTTTGGTACTGAATGTCTGTCTTTAGGCATTGGTAACTGAAGGAAATAGCTTTTCCCTTTTGCCTGTAGAGTGAATTAGTCTGATTTTAATTATAATTTAAAGTTGGAATGGAAGAGAAGATTTGGGCTTCTAAGAATGCAGTAAATCAAATATTTTAGGGAATGGGAGATCAAACAGAAATATAAGCCATTTGGTCTCCAGGAAGAGTTGCCCATTTGGGCCATGTGAGTACCAGCGTAGTAGCCACAGCTGGCAATGGTGCCAGAAAAAGAATTGAGAACCAGCCTCATTCATAGATGTTATGAGGCATTTTTCATAGAAATATCCTTTCTAGGTATGCACATTTGGCTGTTAAATGTTGCCAGACATGCCCTATAGTGACAGCAGATGTTGAGCTTATTGTTCTGTTGGATGAGGAAGGTGAGCAAAAAATAAATTGTAGATGTTATCAAAACCATAAAGGATTGCTTATGGTCAGATTTTACTTAATCTGAAACATTTTGCTTAGATGAAGATTCAAACATAACTTGTGCATGTTGAGAGTTTATTCACTTAAATAGTTCACTGAATAAACAGTAGCAACTATTGAGTGATGTAAAATACATTACTATTAAGAGAATTTATTTAAATAAACTGAAGGTAATTTAAGGAGGTCAAGGAAGCTAGTCTACCTTTATATTGTTTAACTAAACTTCTTTCTCATTGCACCACTGAAGTGTTGATGGGAAGAGTTGTTAGAAAAATTCATCTCCAAACTGGTACCTTTCGCAGTGTTAGTGGAAGGATAAATGTAAATTAAGACTAATTCATGTTCACCATCATTTCCACCGTGATTGATACATCTCAGCTGTTTTTGTGAAATTTCTCCCAGTGATCTCTTGAAGCTGAACAGGACAGTTGGGCAGGGACCTACCTCGTTTAGGTGCTTTGGAAATGTAACAGTAATCCTGTGCTGCCATCTCCAGTGGTCTGGAGTCTGCTATGCTTTGCAGCATAGCAAATAGATCTACTGCAAGAATAAAGGAAGAACATGCACTTGTTTTCCAGCTGCAGTTAAGTCCATTCAAAGACTCATGCTTATTTTATTTTCTAAGATATATCAGTTCTCTCTGTAGTGGGTTTTTATTTCAGCCTCAGAAAAGCAAGTTTGTACTGTCATGAGAGAGCAGATTCTCCTTACATGTGTGATATTGTAATTATGTTCATACTCTTTGTTGTGTCCATCAATTCCTGCAAATCTTCTAAGAACCAGCTTTCTAAGCAGGTGAATACATCCCATGATGCTGTATTTCATATTTTGAAGCATTTAAAATTACCGGTATTCCGATTACATTTGCATGCTGCCTATATGACATACTATAAATTTATGGATTTTTAAAGAGCATTGCAAATATATCTCAGCTAAAAATTAGTCTTTTTATACAATATTACCAACTGGAACTGGAATAAAAACCAATGACCATGTTTTTAAAGGTAGTAATGTCCCCAGAAGATGCAGAAATGTTCTTAAATGTGTTTGGAAGAACGACTCAACACTTAAAAGACAGCAGTGCACTGTTGCCCTTCTTAAACACTTTCAAAAAACAGTTTTTAAGACTTTGACGTAGTGTATTTGTCCTAACTTTTCAGGAGATTATTGAGATTTGAGTTTTACAGTGAAACCTACTTCATTTGATAAAGTAGATGTCCTGAACTGAAAACTGAAATGACTCTCACTGTTTTTCTGTAATCATTTGTTCAGTTTTACCCCAAGGTATCACTGAAGTTGTCCTCTTTCACCAGTTGAACTATAATTCCCACTAAAATTAAGATTTTGTTAAATCACATACAGATTATTTTATCAGTAATGGACATTTCTTAATTCTTTTTTTTTTTTTTTTTAAGAGTAGTTCAAGATATATTCCATTCAGGTAGGCATAGAATTTGCACTGATACAAGTACTAAAAGTCTTAAAAATGCAGTATGCTGTGGTTCAAAATTATTCATCCAGAACTGGTTTGATCAAAGTCCACTATATTGCTGGTATTACATAAGCTTTTGTAATTGTGCAACTGATGTATTAGGTGGTAACTTACTGTCTTCTTTATATTATTCTTGTTCTTCAACTTTTCAAAGCACCTTCCAAATGTTTCATTTTGGATTTTTTTAAACGGCTGCCAATTAGAAGTCATCTCCTCTAGAAAAACGAGTTCTTTGTACACTTTCCTCTTGTATGTTAAATGTTGTAGCAAGCAAACTGGCATGTAACAGGGTTTAACACTAAAAATGTTAGTAGTCATACCATAGCTGTTGTATTCATGTTGCACATAATAATTATTTAGCAGTATAATAGAATGCTGGAAGACAACAAAAAATCTGAACCTAAATTTGTGACCAGTTTTTTGTATGTCTTTACATTTGGTTTAGTTGGACCGTTCCTGATCTAGATAAGAAGTTTTTTGCTTTGCTTTGCCTTTTGTAGCTGTTTGAGATCACGGTGCCTCTGTCCCACGGCCCCAAGCCCGTCACCGTCAGCTTTGCCAATCACACGTCCTGCCGGTGCATGTCCAAGCTGGATGTCTACAGACAAGTCCACTCCATCATAAGGCGTTCCTTGCCAGCAGCACAAACTCAGTAAGTTTGAGGCCTGTCTTTCCTTTCACATTAGGAGCAAGCCTATGTAGTCAGTTTAAAATATTGCTGGGAAGTTTTCACAGTTAGGATAGTTAAACTGTACATAGCAGTAGCAGAATGCATTCTGCAAGGGAGCTGCCATTATTTTACACAAAGAAAATGATACTAAATTAACATTACCTTTTTACCCGGTAGATCAACTGGAGTGAGATGATTTAAAACTAAAGAATAATGTGTGTGGTATTTGCTTGATGAAAGAGCTACAGTTCAACTGAGACTTAAAGAAAGCATCAGCAAAATCAATTTATTTTTAAAAGAAAAGCTAAAAATATCTTTGCAAATAATTAGGAGACAACATTTCTGTCTCAATCTGTATTTTCATATTTAAAATGCTTATTTTTTTTAAAGGCTTGTTTTTTAGGGAATCTTTAACTTACAAATCTTTTTTGACATCTTCATATGCCAGAGGTGCATGTAAAACAGAATGGAAGGGGAAAATAAAGGGTTAATTGGCATTCCACAGAAGTAGCATATTGATTTTTTTGTGTGTGTGATTTTGAATGAAGAATGTCAAAGAAGAAATCTGGCACCAGGAATCTGAGTTATATCTTTTAAGTTATTAAAACACTTGAAAATCTCTTTCCTTAATTTAGAGGTCTGGGTGATGATTTTATTATGTATAAATATTCAGGAGGTCAAAAATACATAATAGACTAACAATTGCTTTAAGGAAGAATCAATAACTAGAAGCTGAGCTGGAATGAATTGACATTTTTAATAAGGTGAGCGAGTAGAACAAATTTCTCAGAGGTGTTAAGCATTTTCCTCAGTGGTTTCATTCAGTTTAAGTCTGAAAGTTTTCTGACACATTCCTATACATAGATTATATTCTATTTGAGTTTAATTTATTTAATTTGTTCATCTAAACATGGATCATAAACAGTGGCTTGGCAATAAATCTATTAATAATTAGTTTAATTACATAATTAGCAGATTATAAAGATTCAATAATAACCCAAGAGTCAATAATAAAGTCAAATTATGTTGGCTCTCTCCAGCTTGTCAGTGTTTCTAAATTAAAAGCAGTTTTAATGACCAGTGCAAGAGTTTATTCTAGCCAGGAAACAGCTACCTGTAGTTGAGGGAGGTGAGAGTACAGGTTCCAGACTTGGACCAGCACTAACGGGTAGGTGTTTGTCCTGTGACTAAGGAATCACGCTTCAACAGAGGTAAGACAACATAGTACCAGATCAGAATATATAAAGGTCTTCTCTACTGTTACTTACCGTCTTTAGGTTTAGAATCTATGGCTTTGTACAGTAAAACAGGCAGGAGGGTTTGGTGGTTGTTGTTGTTGTTGTTTGGTTTGATTTGGTTGGTTAGGGTTTTTTTAAGAGAATACAGTAGTATGTCTGTAAGTTATCCGTACTATTTCTCAAGCGGAATAGGAAGGCAGGCTAAAGGAAACGTATGCCAAGTGAGGCAGCAAGAATGAGATCATTAGTGGAATGAAATCAGGAAACACCAGTTTGATGAAACGTGAGGCGAAGCAGGGTGATGTTAAGCCACAGCAGTCTTTACAAGCAGAGTGATTTAGTGCATTGGAGGGGAGTGGTCTACTTGGATGATGATCACGGAAGAATGTCCTAGCACCTGCATTTTTGAATGTGTGAGTAATGGTGCTCGGGGGAATGAAAAGTGCATCAAATGTGTAATATAGGTGTTGTCTTAACAGATTAGTAGGATTTTAGAAATACTACAGAAACAATGAGTAAATGACGCAGCCCGGATACATGCAGTTAGGCTTGACTTGTTCAAAGATATAATGTCAGCTGTGGTGATAAAGAAATTGCGAGCAAGAAAGATGAGATAATACACATAAATATTCTATCAGTGATTCACCAGATAGCTGAGTTCACTCTTTCTTTAAAAAGGCAACAGCTGCTGTTTGGATTTTTTTGCTTTCTTTGGTACCACTACCTTGGCTGCAAACTGTAGCAGGAAAAGAGGACTAAAGCGTTAAATTGTTTATTATTTATAGCTGTCATATCAGCTAATGACACATAACTTTCACATAAAGTGGTACGGAATCTGATAAACTGATTTTATTTTTTAAAGTTTTGTCTACAGCATTTATTCAGAAACTATTATCTGCTGTCTTCTTTTGACAGCTTAAATTTGAAAACATTTTTGTACTTCAAAAAACAACATGGAAAATGATGCCTGTTACCATGCAGTAGTTGGCATGCAAAATAATTATTATACTCTTGTATATGAGGCTTATGTTCTAGGGTTAGGTCTGTTTCCAAACTACATTAGCAAAGTACAAATTTCAGCTTCTAGAAGCTGGAGCTAAAACTTGAAATGTGAGAAGGTTTCTTCAACAAATGGTTGAAAATCTCTGTAGTGGAGAGAACCTTTATTAACAGATTTGACAGGAATAAAAAATAAGATTATGAATGAGCTGACACTCTTAGAAAGATATTTGTAATGGAGAGAAACTAAAGCAATCAACAGCTAAAATAGTTTCTTTTCTCCTTGAGTTCTTATGTTTGTAAATCAACGGCATTTTTAATTTCACAGGTGTCATGTGGCAAACAAGACCTGTCCAAAAAATCATATTTGGAATAATCAAATTTGCAGATGTTTGTCACAGCATGATTTTGGTTTCTCTTCTCACCTTGGAGATTCTGGTAAGTACTTTCCCTTAAAGTATCAAATGTCATTCTAAAGACAAGAAGTTGTATTAGCTATTTGTATCTTTTTCTGTATCGATACTACTACTGGGTGTTGCCTGTCTTTTGACATATGCTTGTTTTTGAAACACCTTAAAAGGTATGGATTTCCTAATTTCTTCATAAAAATAGGCGAGAGAATAGACACAAAATTCTGGTATTAGTGTGACTTCTCTGCTGCTTTTCTAGACGCATCTGAAGGATTCCATATCTGTGGACCGAACAAGGAGCTGGATGAAGAAACCTGTCAATGTGTCTGCAAAGGAGGCGTGCGGCCCTCGAGCTGTGGCCCTCACAAAGAATTAGACAGATCATCGTGTCAGTGCATGTGCAAAAACAAACTTATCCCTGCTTCCTGCGGGCCCAACAAGGAATTTGATGAAGAAAAGTGCCAGTGTGTATGTAAAAAGACCTGTCCTAGACATCAGCCGCTAAATCCTGCAAAATGTATCTGTGAATGTATAGAATCTCCCAATAAATGCTTCTTGAAAGGAAAAAGGTTCCATCACCAGACATGCAGGTAAAACTTCAGTTTTTATTTCTTTTATTGTGTTCAAGGCATAAAATTTTGGGTTGTGACATTAGCTGTCTTGTTGAATTGCTTTGTAGTCTTAAGTAGACAGTAAGTCTGTCTTCAGTTTTATCTTCTGACTTCTATAGTCTCAAAGAGGAAGCTACTAGGCATAATAAGTATTTTAAAACATGTTTAGTTTCTTGTACTCTTATGACTACTTCCTGGGACTTTTTTTCCTTTTCCTTCTTTTTCCTGGTGAAAATGAACTCTAAGTTCAAGCTCCCTATATCTTATAGTATTTAAAATCCCACTCTGTTTTTCCTCAAGAACTGAATATTGCAATTCAAGTATCTCAAATATTCAAATAACTCAAACATTCCTAATTAGATTTCAGGGCTTAATTCCAGAGATACCATCATCCATTTTGATTTTGTAAATTTTGGAATCATCTAGCTCTGTGTGATTTTTGTGAAAAGTAGACATATATAACTATAAAATAGACTGCCCAGATTCACCATTTAAAATAAAATTTAGTCAGGAAGAAAATTCTGCAATTTCTTTATATACCCCAGGGTCTTTTCCTTCCATAACTGCTACACCCATAGCATCAGCAGTCTATATATAAAAACATGAATGACTTTGGGTTCTGAGAAACAAACTTATTTTTGCTTTGTATATTATGTGAGGAAAGTTTTCCTGTAAAGTGATCTTGTAAATTCCTTAATTAAATTAAATTTTTAAAAAAATTCTTGAACAATGCCATTTGGAGCAGAAAGATCACTTATTTTTAATATAGGGGAAGTATTTCTATTATATGTATGACAAATAACAATTCAGGCACTGCAAATGGAAAATAGCAAATTGGGATATTTAAATGTCTGTAGTAACCTGATGCTTATCAAAAATAAACCTTATGTAATATTTAATCTAACATATAATTAGTTGGAATAAATATATTGCTATATATAGATAGATATACATTTGTTCATCTTCATAATGAAAAAATGTCAAATATAAGTAGTGACTTGTCTGTTGAAGTCTCTAAAATGAGGAAAAAGATTATCAACTCGAATTACTTGTTTTCCAGTATTTGGCCTTTGAAGTGAGATAGAAGAGTTGTTAGAAATATCAGAAATTATTTCTTCTCTATAATTCAACTCGCATCATTTCAATTTTATGTTTGCAGAGGAAAAGAAACCAGCCTGATAACATAAGCTTTACATATTTCAAAGCCTTTGCATTATAGGTTTCACTTCCAGCAGTGCTACAAATATAAAGCATGTACATTTTAAAAGAACATTCACAACTGGAGAAGTCAGGCACTTAAGAAGCTGAGAAATGCCATAATAAATATCTGATGTTGATTTCAGTATCTGTTGATTTAAAAACTTAGTATTTGAGGGAGGAAATTGAGTTCAGCCTTTCTCTATTGTGTTGTGGTTGAATATGATAAAGAGTTTGAATCACTTTCTCACTTCCAAGGACAGTATGATATAGGATGCTTTTACCTTTTTCTCTTTTCTAAGCTGTTTTTCTTCTGTCTTGAAGTGGAGAAAGAAAGATTTGTATATGTTGTTACTTTATACTTCTAGAACCAGTGGTCCTCTAGATGTTAGCACTGTCAAGGAAAATAGAGGGGGCAATCTACCTCCTAAAGAGGAATCCTTAAGAAAAGATTTGGCGTAGGTTTCTCATGTTTTGGCTCTGTCCAGCACAAGCTGTCTCTAAAAGGAATAAAAATCCTGCAACATCCTTTTTATCTCTGAACGATCCCTTGCTGGTTTATAACAGCATCAATTATACAATTGAATTTATGTGTTACATATATACATATATATATATATATATGAATTATATAAATTTATAAAACATAAATAAAGGTACCACTCTGTCTCGCTTTGTGCTAGATCTGTGAGCCCTAGACATGAGCATAATCCTGTAGTCGTGTCCTAGACAGCTCCCTGTGGAGACAAGTAGTCCTTATACCTTCTGGTTTTGAAGCGCTAATATTTTTGTGCACTGTACCTAAAATACCTCTGCCTCTAGTGTTACACCCTGCTACAGATGAAAGGAATATAAAATCATCTATAAAGTACAGGATAGGAAGGAAAAAAAAAACACCTCAGCATACTGACTTTTAATTATGCTGTTTATCAGCCCAAGATGTAGCATTTCCACTTGTTTCATCTGTGGAGTTGTTTGTCACTGTGAGCAGTCTATCTGGGCATTCTGCAGCAAAAAATCACAACTATTGACTGTAAAGGGAAAGTTGCTGCTGATTTGCACTATGAATAATGACTGAACATCTATCTTAGCTCCAGCATGCTTAGATTATCCTCGTTGAAACAGACCTCTGTCACATGGAAACACTCCGTAAACAGCATTCAGACCAAATCTTTTGAAAGACCTGGTCTATTGTTCAGCAGTTTCCTAAGGAAACCACATTTGTGTAGTTACAATAACTGTGCTGCTATTCACCCTGTGCTACCACCTCTAAAATTTATTTTGGTCAATTTTGGCTGAGTTAGATAACTAGGAACTTCATCTGCTAAGCACTTTAGAGGAGGAGAGGGACATTCTTGCTCTGTTGAAATGTCCCAAATAAGGATAAGACTGAAGTAACCTGACCTTGACTGCTGTTAGACACAAACCCACATGGGAGAGGTGCTCTATAGCACTCTCAGCTGAAGTTGAAGTTCACAAGGAGGCATGAATCCTGAACAAAGTGAACTCCTCATGCTTAATGTTTGCATGGCTGCTTTTCATTCTGTACAGTCATAGGTGTGTGGAAGAATTTGGCTTTGCCTCTTTTTCTTCTTATTTCATTTTACTGTCAGTACATGGAATGGTCTGAACTTTAATGGCAGAGACAGCAAAAAGGTGAGTTCAGTGTTTCATCCACCGCACCTCTGTGGAGTACCTTTTCCCAGAATAGACCTAGTGCTGGTTGCTTATTTGCTCATAATACTGGATCCTTTCACAAACCTTTTTGTTGCCTTTTACCACTATTTCCAAACTTTTGAGGGAATAGATCTGTAGGGCTTTGAGAGATTCCCGTGAGCTGCTACACTGATTTCAAATATCTATTAAGTGTCACAAAATAATGTTACTCCCTTAATTACAGAGACCACAGTGGTGAACTAATCTATGATAAATGACATTGAAAACACTGAACATGATGTGACTAGTTAATAAATGTCCTATTTGCAGTCTTCCTCATTCCTTATTGCTTTCGTCATAACCAGATTCATTGGTTGAACTAGATGGTGTGAATTATTGTAACTTTAGTGCAGACCTCGTATCATAAACAAATTATTGTAAAGTAGTAACTTAGTATCCAAAATAAGCACACAACATACTGACTTACTTGCTACAACAGTAAGAGTATCCACAAGCCTGAAACAAGAATTACCTAGGGAAGAGGAGAGTGACATTGTGCAATTTAGCATGCTGTATATATGTAAGTAAGAGTTACTGTAACAGATCATAATACCAGTGTTTCACAAACAGGCACACATTGTTTAAGTACAAGTTTTACATATAACTGTGCTGAATTTCAAGACATATACTTTTGTCTTTTGACTCATTGCCAGTGTCTGAAAAAAAACTCAGACTTGTACTTTGTCTCCATTATACACCAGAAAGTATTTAGCATTGTTATTGTAAGGTTATTTTGGGTCAAGTTCTTGTTTTAATAGAAAAATTAAATAGGAAAAGGAAGGGTTCAGGGACAACCAGAGATATTATCTTTGTATAAGTTCTATTTTTCAGTCAAGGAATTGGTGAGGAAAAATTCTACTGCTGCATAGGGAGATGTGATTTGTGGTTCAATGCTGTATTTCTGTTAAACTTACTTTTATCAGGTAGACACTAATTCTGTTCTTTTTCCATTAAGATTTATCAGAAACATGATAAATAGGCTCTGATTTTTCTTAAGAATGCACACAGATGGAATATGAATGTAGATATATTCCCACTGGCCTCAGAGACTGGCTGTGGGAATTTGCAACTTGAAAGGAAGTATGTTCTCATTTTCAAGATCAGAGCCGCAGTGTAACCTATGTAGACAAACCTCTCTCAGGCTTATTGCAGCAGTCAATAAGATGAGAAACAGTCCTGGGTCAGAGGATGATAGATTTAATTAGCACCTGATTCTGGATTACTACTTCAAATTTGCAGCGTGCAGTAGGCTATAACAAGCCAATAAAATTTAAAAAAATACTACTCAAGATTAGAATGTGACTGCAACCAGCAGTGTGGTAAAATAGATCCATGTGTATCTGTTGCAATAGAATAATCTCTCTTCAGTATCATTCATTATTATTTCATTGTCTTTTGTGAAGAATAGTCCGACTAAAATTGTTGCAAGAACATAAAAAGTTGTAATATATATGTATTTGAAGGAATGAAATATTCCACTGAGAAATGGCAATGTGAAGGCACACAGATTTCTGCTCTGGTTAAATATAAATGATTGTGTTATATTAACGCCTACCTTTCTTTTCCTTTCTTTAGTTGTTACAGACCTCCGTGTACAGTGCGGACGAAACGCTGCGATGCTGGATTTTACTTTAGTGAAGAGGTGTGCCGCTGTGTACCTACATATTGGAAAAGACCACTTATGAATTAGCGAAGAGAGCACTACTTGCTATGTTGGTGTACATTTTTCCATTAGAACAAAAGAACAACAGACTTTGCTAATATTTGGAATTAAATGTTCACCAGAGACCCTGTGGGGCTTTCAGAGACAGACTTGTGCCTTTCTCAAGATGTGGAAGGCAAATGTAGAAAACAACTGGGGTTCACATTTTGTAAAGAACTCGATAAGGACTTATTTTCTGTCAATGACCAAACAGCCTAGGTTCTCCTTCTTGTGATTTTTTTTTTTAAGAGATAATGACTATATAATTTATTTCCACTAAAACCATCATGCAGCATTTCTGTTTATAGCAGTAACAATTGTTAAAGCTCACTGTGATCAATATTTTTATATCATGCAAAGTATGTTTAAAATAAAATGGAAATTGTATTATATAATGGTGAGAATGTTTAATCTTCTGCCTAAAAAGGAACTCAGATTCAGCTCTATTTTCAGGGTTCTTAGCAGGGAAAAAGGCAATAAGGAGAAAGCGCTTTTATGGAAGAAGACTGCAGACATTTTCTCATACCTGTTGTGTTTGCCATTTGGAATAGAGTTATACCAAGGGTTTTGTGAGCCAGTGGTATTTCTGTCTCTAGAATGAATGTAGCAAAGAAGGTACCATTAATAACAATGAGAACATTGAAGATCCTGTACATTGCCCAAATATAAGGACTATGTTAAAAGCACAGCAGCAACTACTCACATTCCGATACATTCATCTCTTATTTTATTTCTTGGCAGCATTCCCAAGGAAATGTATAAAATAATGTCTATTCAAGGTTATTGGTATGAAAGTGGAAATACCAACACTGCTTTTTATTTAGTGTTACAGGCTATGTTATAAATTTTGCAGCTAAACCATTCAAAATGCTTTGATGAGCTTTACTCTTACGTAGTCAATCAGATCTCTTGATCAATCTATACAGATGCAAATATATTATGAAGGGGAAAAAGAAATATATTCCGATGAGAACGTGAAAGGACTTATACAAGTCTGCTGTGGATTGACACAGTCTCTACATTTAAAAAGTCTCTTTCAGAAAATGTGAAATCCGACATCTACAATTTTAAAACAAGGTAAGATTTTTATCTTGCATGGTAAGAGCAATCTATTCAAAATTAAAATATATCAGAAGTTGGAAGGAAGTTCTTTACTTACGGAAACTTTATTGGGTGCAGAAGTGGAGCAAACAAAGCCGCAAAGCAAGATTTTTGTGACAGGAATGGTCAGCTCTGGAAAAATAATTGTAGACATCAGTGCTGGATCTAAGCAGCTGTTTTTAAAAGAGTCGTTAATGAAATAGTATTATATCCTAGAAAGTTGGCCAGAAGGGGTTGCTTTTCTAGATTCTTTGTATTTCATAGTTCCTAAAACTGAGTGAAAGTTCCTGTTAATTACTCAGTCCCCATCATGGGTTGAAGCAGTCTAACAGGATGAGAGATACTTTGAGACTTCACACTTTTCCACTGAATGGCTGCTATGCTCAGTGTTCTTCCTAAGATGCCAGCTATTTATTATCCAAATAGAGTAGCAGGGTGAAGTTTAGGCATGTAAATACTGAACAATGTCTTTAGTACTATATTGCTTCAGCAATCAAATGCAGGTAGAAATGTGGATGACAATTTTATATTGATGTACAAGTTTAGCTATTACAACAACTCACACTTCCCGTCAGTAGGATTAGTAGTCATGCAAATCATCAGTGTCTAAATTGGCAATGTCAACCTAATAGCTAGAAGTTTATGATCAAACAGTTCAGTACTCAAAAAAATCCAAGCATCCACTTCTTTAGGTTAACTCCTTGAAGGAAGCATAAATACCTTAAGAAATCAATTAAATAACAAACTTTTATGAAGACTTGAGAAAAAAAACCAAAACACTGTAGGTGAGGATTTTAAATTTCTATCCCAGCCCAATACAGAAGAGAGGCAGTGAAGAGAAAGACAAACCAAATCTGGTACCAGGAACAGAGCCTAAATAAGCAGGTATCTATCTAACAGATAAAAAATGTACTTGTGGTTACAAAAGAGAAGGGCACAATGAAGGCAGAACAAAACCTACATTCCATCAAGTAATTCCATGTAGATTAAAATTAAAATTAAAATACTATGCAAATAAAAAAGCCCAAACCTACTAAACTGAGCAATGATCACATGTCTAAAATTTTTAAAGGTTTCATGAAAACAGTTAATTACGCATTGTGGATAAGCAGTTACTTGAGTTTCTACTGAGTGAGCATACCACACTCAAAAATGGTAAAACCCATCTGAGTAAGTAAGGGAAGACAGGAAATATAAAAATGAGACCAATGAATAAGAAGCTTCAACTTTATCACAAACATCAGCATTCAATAAGAACTACTTTCTTGAATGCATGTTTTTTCTGTTCCTTAACTTTCCACAAGTATTGAGACTTTTGGGCATAAATTATGCTAATCTCTAAGTACAACTAAGATTTATAGAGAACAAATTCCTGACTTGTAAAAGTTACCACAAAACATCAGGTTTATGTCTGAGCAAAGTGGCTAGTTAACCATTCTCAAAATTATGTAGATGCATAGAAAAATACGTACCAAGCAGTTGGTAACATTTTCTGATAATCAGGCACTCCAATTCTAGTTTCCATGAGCACAGTGTTATAAAAATGCATTACACATAAGAACACAAACATCAGAATTATTATCATTACTATTGGATACAGACTCTACACATTCTATGTGATAAATGTGATTCCACTTGTCTCCATACAGTCATGAAATAAGCTGTAGAAGAGGTCTTCCTTGCATCTATTACATAAAGTAGCTTATAGGTCTACACCATTTTCAGTTTTGAAGTGATATTTGATTATGATCTCCTTGAAATTTTCATCTTCACTTCAAACCTTAATATTCTTTAAAAATATAAAAATAGGTTATACAGCTTAAAAGGAGATTTAAAAAGATAGATGATAATTCTATATGCAAGTTATTCTACACTAACTGCAAATAAAAAGTTTTATTGTTATTTGTCTAAAGTCTCAGTACACCTTGTACAAAAATTACAAGGTGGTTGGGAGAGGGAGAGTGTGTGTAACTGCAGTAAATCACATTTAATAGTAAACAGACTTATGCTTGCATTTCATCAGGAATTTACAGCAGTTTCTGTACTCTTTCAATATTGTACTCTGGGGAGACCATAAATTATGCAGAGTAAGCCTTCTTTACCTGCACTACCAGAGGGACATGCTATTTACAGTGTGAGTGTTGTTAGTCAGCTGACATGTTTGTTTAATTCGTGGTGAAGGGGTTGATAGTAAATCAGTTCTCTCAGCTCTATTTGAAAGACCAGCATGAAACCTTGCATATGTACTGTATCATCTTGAAAGGCTTAGTGTTAGGATTGCTTTCAGTATTCTCATTTTCAGCCTTCAGATCTCAGTTACAACTCCAGCTGCCCTTGAATTCTAACATATCTCCCATTTTTTTTGAAGCATAAGCAGCTATCACATCTATGCCAAAAGACAGGAATGGAATCATTTATGCAGTTAGTAAGCTCATCAACAGATTAGCCTGAGGAATAGACTGTATTCTTTTAAATATTACTTACATTTAATTTAAGGATATATTCTTAAAAGATTGTGATATAAATATATTTAATTTTGCATCATTTGGAGGTACAAAAGTTTGCTGTCAGATAGAAAAGTTTAAAAGTGGTCAATTCAGAATTTTCAGAACTTTTTAATTTAGAAAATATGATATAGTAATAATTCTTCATATTATGGGTTTTTTACTTCCTCAAAAAAAAGAAAATAGGAGTTGATAATTTATTTAATAGCTTCTTTTTGTTCTCTTTCTCTTTTCCTTTTGCCCTGCAGATAAAACTAATGGGAAAGAACACAGGACAACCTTCAAATTGAGTGATGAAATAATAAGATCAAATGGACCAGGTATTTAAGTTTTTAAAATTAATTAATATTAATGGCTAATGACTAATAAAATTAGGCCACTTAAATACAGGTTTAGGACTCCACACTGCACTAGAGGTTTTAAAAGCTGTGGAGAGATGAAAACCTTTTTATAGAACACGTATCTGGACTCATTTTATCTATACTTTCTTGTCCAAACGTTGTAATGGAATGTGGACAGTAGAAAGCATTAAGAGGCTGCCAATTTTACAATTAGAAGTTCTAAAATTTCAGTAATTTATCATTTAAAAATTCTATTTTATCTGTAGTCTGAATCTACAAATCAGGGGACCTTATTTCTGCTTGAGAATGTACTGAATTACAAGTAGCACATTCCAGAAAAAATAATATAAATCTTAAAACACAATGCTGTGCTCTTTTGTATAAGCATTCCTACTCTTGGCAAACAACTACAGTAACCTCTAATAATTGTGTATTACCATTTATTCCCTTTGCTTCTC
The DNA here is from genome assembly GCA_013397845.1 of Melanocharis versteri. Classification (NCBI taxonomy): domain Eukaryota; kingdom Metazoa; phylum Chordata; class Aves; order Passeriformes; family Melanocharitidae; genus Melanocharis; species Melanocharis versteri. The sequence goes on from VZTG01001432.1 coordinate 213,700, forward strand.
AGCAAAACCCTGTTATGAAAATAACGTCTTGTAGATTCAGGTATTTTTCCTGTTCCGGGGTAAGGATATTATACCCATTCCTGACAGGCACTGACCTTTCAACTGCATTTCAGCAAACTCTTTATCCCTTTTCTACATTTATAATCAGCCGTATGTGGTCACTGAACTCTTCCCCTTTGCCCCCTTTCTCAACTTAAATTACTTCTCTTAGATTTCTGGACCATATCTCAGTCTCCTCATAAGAATATCTGTATTTCCCTGTCAGCCTTTCTCACATATCACTGTTAACTCAAACCCTTCTATTTCCCTTTTATATCCAGTCTCTCACTAAAAATAGCATTGCTTTCTTCTCTATTATCATTAAGACCTCTTTTTTCTCTCTCTGTTAAATAATCATGCCAACATGGGGATTAATCTCATTTTAGATACCCAGAGTTACTCTTCACTACACATACATGAAAGCAAGAGTTAAAAAAGAAGTCTGAAACTTCACATTCCAAGTTTGCAAATCCAATCTGTCTAAGCAAATAGTAGTAATAAAAATAATTACAATTGAGAGCTCCCCAAATCAAACTTGCAAAAAAACCCAAAAAACCAGATGCATTGACCACCCTAGCAGATACCACTTAAAACATAAAGGATAATTTCTAAACAAAAAAACCCCGATCTATAATATCACTTTCCCTGTAAAAAAATCCAAGCTTTAATTCTGCTGGATTCTGCATACTACCCCTGCAGTCTGACGGTGCACTCACCCAGTCCTCAATGTCCAGCGCAGCATTTGGATCTAAATTCAGCCTTGTAATTGAGTTTATATTCACATCTCATTCATGCTGGGAGGGGGAAAATAAACTTGGGTTCAAGGGCAGGTAAGGAGACTTCTCACAGCACAAAAACCCCTGAGGTCTGTGCTCTTCCTTAGCACAGACGTACCCACCACCTGCTTTACAGCACTGTGAAGACAGATGAAATGGGATCATGGTATCTTTCCCAGAAAGATAATGCCATTTTTAAGGATAGATAGTATTTGTAAGCTCAGATCTTACCTCTTATGGATGTACTTTTCACTAGCCTGCACCCTTTCCAGTAATTTGGATCCAGAGAGCTGCCAAGTCACAGAAGACTTTTGGCTCAATGTAGTCCATGGGTTACCATCAGGGTCGATGCTATTGGTTTCATCTTATCCAATCAGTTTTTGTAAACCATTTAAGACATACTTATTTTAAAGTACAGCAAATAACCTTTAACTGAAGCACAAAAATACCTTGGACTTGTATTGCTTTCAGAAAAAAAAAAAAATCTAATCATGTGAGCAGACACACTGCCTGGAAACTTAGTTTGAAATAAACTCAAGCAAAACTAAGGTAAGTGTAAAAAAGCAAACACTGAAATATATTTCTGATGCTAAATGAAGTCAGTTACACCCACTAAAGGAAAAGCTGGTATTAACATCTAATTTCATTTCCAAACTATGAACAAAATACAACTATGTGCTTTATGTAGAGATTAAGCTTTTATCAAATGTAATTTCCAAAAATAAGAGAGTGAGTTTTCAGATACGTATTAGTGGCATCTGTCAGGAAACTAGAAAGCTGTGTGACACCACACTCATATGTTTACTTGAAAGAACAGACTGTGCAGCAATGAGATGTTTTGATATTGCTGCAAGTATTACATATAAAAGATCAGTATTCTTTTGAAGAATTAACAATGGTAGATTACACTTTAGAGAATCCAAGTGGTAGAAGTTCATCTGTTCATTCAGTACATTACTGCATTAAGTTTAAAAAACATTCAGCTTTCATAGTCATAAGTACTTGTGTTTCAACAATCTACGAGTTAACATTTCCTTTTATTATGTAATTGTTCTTTGAAACATATAAGAAATATATCTAATATTCTTTAACTGTAACTTAATTTGAAAAATAGTTCTGAAAGAACTACTTTTTTTTAGTAACTCTACCAATGATAAACCACCAGTGGGTGAATAAAACTTCACCTTTCCCAGCCTACAGTCCCAGTTCAGTTATTCACTCTTTCTCCAGTCAGGGTCCTGCAGAACTGTGCACACGGATTCCTAAACCAGCATCCTCTCTCTGAGTGGTTTCGAGTTGAGAATGCAGCTGCAGCCACCAGTACCAGCAGACTCTGGCTTCTTCTGTGACTTACCCATCAGACAACTTCTAGGACCAGCTTGGAGTGAAGATCATCTCTATTAGGGGGTTCCTCAAACTCCCAGGATGAAAAATTGATACTCAAAAAAATAAAAATAAATTAATTACTAAATAAATAAATAATAGTCTTATTATTATTTATAATAATAATTATTATATTAATAATAATAATTCTCTAAGAAGAATATCAAGAAGAGGTTAGCTAAAGGCAAGTCAATATCATGCATCTGCAGTAAGAGGCTTGTTGCTGACATCACTGATTCTTCTGATTTAAATGGTATTATTCATTTCAATTGCATCACTGTGATCAGTCTGCAGAGTAGCAAGGCCTGGTAAATGTCATAAAGCACTCTTGTTCTTTACGGGTTATTTTAACATCACTGATTACTGAAGAAGGGGAGAACTACATATACTCAGGAATATTTTATCTGAAAACTCCAGGTTTCCTGAATAGGTAACTATAGCTGTTACAACTCCCTAACTTGAGAAGACCTCATCCATAAGTTCTGTTCCTGTTTTCATGCAAAATGAAGAAGCAGATATGTACTAGGATTCGTGTTAGCTCTCCCAGAGAGAGCCAGCAACACTGTGAAGCTCAAAGCCTCATGGAAAAAGGACTGAAAAGATAAGACAGTGAAAACTGAAAATCTCACCATTTGTGAAGTGTTAAATAAGACTAAGAGCATTTGAAACAAGTTCCACTGACAGCAAAACCATTTATATAAGGTTCGTGAAGTTGTGAAACTGGCAACTTAAACCAAATTGTGGTCCCACTGTGTTGTTCCTGCCATGAGAGTTTGCAACACAGCGAAATGCCACACCAAAATATAGCTAAGACTTAAGCATACTCACCAGTCAGTTCTTAGAATTTCCTTCTCACTGAAGAATCTGTAAAGAGTAAGATGAAAGGATACATAAAGGAAAAATATACAAGGAATTAGATCCACAACTGATTATATAATCACTGTGAGCAATACCTAAATCCTAAGCTTAGACCAAAAAATTCCTTGTAAATTTGCCCCAATTCATAGGCAATTTCTGAAGTAAATTTCCCTAAGATGAAGATGCACTTCAGCAAATGCCTAGAATGCAGTGTATATCACTAAACCCTATCAAGGCATGTAAACTGATGACTTCTCTAATCTGTGAAGTAAAATTCAATAGATACTCATAAAGTTCTAACAGCTTTATGCCCAAAACTCAAGTGAAAGGTTATCTTAGTTCTGTTTAAGTTATTATACTTCGTATGAAATAAGTATGTAAGATTCAAGTCAGAAAGGGAGAACATAATATTCCAAACTACTGTGGTTGACTTGACCAGGATTCCAGTACTATTTATTTGACTATCACATTTTTGTAACAGAACACCAAATGTTAGAGAAGGGACTGAACTGTCCTGGATGTTACCACCTGCTATAAGCCAGTAGTTCTGGAAATCTGACAAGTATGGGAATAAATCCTTCTCATCTAGTTCATGTGACTATTTCCCATTTCTCACTTTTGTTATGCTTCTCTTCTATAGGATATGACATACTTTGCTCTCTTTGAGTAAGTGAGATGCAATGGTTTTTCAATGTACAAGGAAATTCCACATCTTTTTGTACTTTTGCTGTGATTTCATTGATTTGTAGGGTAAATTGACACAGTTAGAACTTGTTTATACTTAAATTTTCAGCTGCCTTGCCAGGTGTACACTTGATTCTTTTGGAGTATTTCTTGGTTTACAATGCTTATTTAATAGTTTGTATACCTCGATGAAAGCAATACATTTCAATTTCCTAAGCTGTCATCTTCATGTGTAGTAAGGTATAACCACTAAAAGATTTCGAAAAAGAAAACCATTTTGAATAAAAAAGCCTCTTTAGTTAAACTTCAATGGTTTGAAATCTATTAAGAAGTGAATAAGACAGTAGTAATTCCACTTATGTCAGCAATAAAAGCTGATTTTTTTTCCTTCAAACCATCCAGGAAGCTCTGAAAGGCAAAATACAACATTATTTAGATACATGAAAAGCCTGTCAAGCATTCATCCCCAAGATTGTCAGTAATTTCACGGTGAAGACTTGAGGCTGAAGTCAGGGCAAGTTCCAATTTGACATGAGCAGAGTCACACATTCCCCTTTGGCTGACTGTGATAACCTCCCGTGAGTCCTGCAGGCCACTGCCCTCCCTGCAGTAAAACTGCTGCGATCCCCTGCAGAGCTCAGGGCTGCAGCTGCCCTGTTCTGGGCATTTTGGCCAATTCACACGGTGAGCTCCATATCTTCCCTTCAAGTTACCGAAGGTGCTTTCTTGAAATAACTTCCATAAGGATCTATAGACGCCCATACAAACCAAGAACACATTTTAGTGTAGTGCTTGGTAGGAAAGAATGAAACACACTTGTATATTCACGGTGCTTAGCAGCAATACCAAGTCATTGACACATGACATTCTGGTGGCATGATTTCAGGTGATGAATGTTTAACTTGTTTTGCACATGAGAGAAAAAAAGGTAGAAAATACATCTTTTTACTTCCCATCACACACTGTGAATACTAAAGAAAATACAGGACTCTAGGGAAAGAGCTGGATTCACAAATCTAGCAATTCTCTTAGTGGGCTTCAAAAATACTTAATCTGAATTTATGTGAGATAGAGATCTACACATAGACCATGAAACTATTTTACATCTTATTTGCATTGTTTCTGATGAAGCTGTCTGCTACATGAGAAAACTTTTGACATTTTCTTGCAGTAAAAAACTGTCATTGAAGAAATTAGATCATGTTCTTCTTGCCTGTCTTCAAGACCCAAATGTGTAAATTGATACTTAACACTCACATGTCCAAATGTATCTTAGCAGAAATTAAGAAAAAAAATAGTAATTGCCTTTCAAAGACAAAATCAACGTTCAGGAATTGATGAGAGCTGATCTGTTCTACCTCTAAAGCCTTGAAAGTTTGTTTTTCCCGTTTGATAATGTTAATTTATCCTTATTATTTGTGTTGCCTACATTTCCTTTTGTCTTTACACCAAAGAAAGCAATCATTGACCTAAACTGTCATCTACTGAGTAGAAAACTATTACCAGAGAAGGTTGCTCAGCTGGATCTTTCCATCTGCTGAGACATGCTGTGTATGAGAAAAGCATCAAATATGCCCTAAATGCACTTTAAAAAAAAATGAACAAAAATTGCAAAAGCTACTTTGTTTCTTTAGGTAGAACTCTGATACATTCTGTTTCACTTCCAGATTTTACACAAAACAGAATGCATTTCTAACCGATGTAATCTCCTTCTCATGCCAAAATACAGAAAAAAACCCGTTAAACGTATTCTCTAGATATACTTAACTACAAATAAGACAGAGAGCACTGCAAGGTTTTCATATAACTCCATAAAATCATCACTCCAGTACTATTCATATATTTCATACATTTTCAATAGATGAAAAAATACATCTAGTTGAAAAATAAACACAATAGAAATGGCTTTCTCTTGCATAAGCCATTTCAGACCAGAATTAGGCTGTTTTCTAAACAGTCAATAAACAGCAGACTAATTCCCATGACAAGATGCAAACAAGACATATCCTCTATTTCGCTGCAAACTTTGAGAATTAAAGATACTTGAAGTTCCGCACAACCAGGTACTAAAATCTGGTATCCAGCACTAGTGAGATAGGCTGTCTCACTATATTATATCTAATTCATGTATAATATGCAGTTGATGTATAGTCTGATCCCCTATAATGTTAACAATACAGCTGCTGGCCAACTTTTCTGATCCATTTCTATCCTTTTGCTGCACCTACTGTTTCTGTGGGGAACACCAGTATCTTCACAAGAGCAGAGCAACAATCTCCCTTCTGGCCCAGTTGGATTCACGCATCCTTCTGTATGGAATCTCATAACCCCACATCTATACACATCCTGCTAAGAAACATCCAAAAAAATCTGTGTCACAGTCCAGAAAAGGGGAATTGTTGCCTTTGAAACACAGGACGAGAGACAGTGAGAAAAAATAACGCATAACAGTCCTGGGTCTGTTGTAAAACCATCTGTTGCCATTCCCCCAAGGGTGCCAGAATTACAGCTCAGTAAGGCTATTTTGTTCTTCCCATTGCTTTCTATTGAAATCAATTATTTCAGCCAATTTGTACGGAGAAGTAGGTCTTGAATTCTAACATGCTTTAATTGGGAAGTGCATCCCAGGCAGAATTTAGATACTAGCATCCAAGTCAAGCAAAAAGATGGTTAAACTATAGCATAGTTCTTGGTGATCTCTTACACTTATGTCCTTTTTTTAGTGACAGATCAAGAGAGGAGTAATGTTCTTATTTATTGTTGAAAAAAAAAAATCAAATCAAAGTGTAGAATATAGCTGTTTTTCCCAAACTGTTGTTTTAGCAGCAACTGTTGCTACATTCCTACAGATATATTTAGATAATGAATAAAGCTTATATAGTCTATCTCTATAGAAAAAAATATATTCATAAATGCAAATATATATATGTATGAAGTATATATACAGGTAACTAGAGTTAAAATAAACAAACAAAAAAACCCAGATATTTGATTTTGAAGGGAAATCTGGGGTAAAACTGTTGTTTTGAACTCCTTCCTATTTTACTAGATAAAATACCATTACAGATACATACAAAAATAAGATTGCCAGGAATAGAAAATATCTCTTTCCAAATACCATGATTTCCTTACAAGTAAGAATGAGCATTTTAACGAGCAAAGAAATGATCCCTCTGATAGGTCTTAGAGCAAGACTGGTAATCTCAGATACTGCAGCAGTTTGCAAACTTTTTCAAGTGTGGCCCATGATACATGATCTCCTAGGTACATATTATGAATAACTTAGAGAAAGTGGGGAGTTTTTACCCACTATTATACAATGGGAAAGAGAACACATGTTTAGCTTTTTGTAAGAAATTGTATTTTAAGTAGTATTAGCTGAAATTATTTTTATGTGAAATTGTAAATCAAGTCTCTCTGAGTTTCTGTCACCTTTTAGCTCCACCACTTAATTTCTTGTGCAATCACTATAAGGGATTTCTCTCCTACCATCGTTTCTGTAGTTGTTAGTTGATTCCCTGTTCATCTCCCCACTTCCAAAACTGAGACCTACTGCTGTTTGCCCCTGGATCATACCACAGCCAGTGTTGGAGCACCCAGCCTCCTGGATATTTTTTCTGCTACAACCATAGTAAGCTGTCATGAGAAAGGCCTGAATGTGGCATGACATAGTTTCTCTCCTAATAAAGCAGCTCAGACCCAAAATTGAGGTCTGAAGTGATTTTAAACTTCAGGTATTTATATTGCAGAACATTTAGCATCTCCTCTAATGAGACTCACCTTCTCTTTGATAAGATGTGAAAATGGAAATACCAGTCTTCCCACTATTCTACATACAGCTTCTCCCACTTTGAATTAGTTATTGAGTGACAGAGATAAAGCTCTTAGTTCTGATGTCTGTAGCAATTTTCTAAATTTGTGCAGGTGGATAAGAGATAAGAAAGTGCTCTGCTGAATGCAGTTTTGCCTTTCCAATTTCATTTTAGGTACTAGCTGCACACTAGTTACAACAGAAGACTGAAAGTTATGCCACTGGGCATAAAATTCTGATTAAAATGGAATGATTGTCATGATTATATATGGCATAGATACATTGACAAATTAGTAAGTAGTTTTGGTTCTTTTAAGCAAATGCACAAATATTTCTGAGCTCTTTTACTTCCCAAGTACAAACTTGTATAGTAGTTCCTTACATAGTGTATATAATTCCAGCTGCCTTTCCACACAGCATGGCGAAACTGTACAACTTGTGGATGAAAACAGGAAAAATGATTACCTTGGATCAAAGCCCTCCACGTTTTTTTCTGTGGTAGGAACATAGGAAAATTATGTGATGTTATACTCCATTCATTAGTATCATGTTTGCTCAGTAGTCAAGTAACCACTTGTTCCTAAGTGGATGACTGTGCCAGCAGCATTTTTTTGACATAAATTAAATGCATATTTGACACTTACTTCTGCGTCACTTAGAATGCTTTCCAGAAATATTGTAAATAATAAGACTAGGAACGCTAATTATGCATCATTCAGCATAACAAAACATATTTTTCAGCAATTACTGTCTTTAAATATTTAATCCTGTTTTACCCAATATTTGGAATAGAAAATAACCAAACAATCTCATTTTCAGCTTCAAAGTATTGGCAAAAATTAACTTCTTAAAAAAGCTGCCTAAAAGATCTTATAGGGCAATAGCAGTCCAACCGAGATGTGTGCCCAGTTGGCTCCAGAGAAATCTTCTAATTGGTTTAAGTATTTAAAAAATCAATAGGAAATCCAAATCAGACATCCAAAAACTCATAAAAGATGATGGGATCAGTAGCCTAACTGAAGTACATCTGCACCAGTGCACGCCACATGAACCACAACCAAGAGGAGTTGGAAGTCATTGTGCATCTGTTGCCATCACAGAAACAGTTCTGGGCCTCTCAGTACAAGTGAGACATTGAGGCGCTGGAGTGAGTCCAGAGAAGGGCAATGAAGATGGTGAAGGGTCTGGAGAACAAGTTTTATGAGGAGCAGCTAAAGGAGCTGGGGGTGTTTAACCTGGAGAAAAGGAGGCTTGGGGAAATGATCTGTCTCTCTACAACTACCTGAAAGGGGGGTTTAGTGAGGTGGGAATAGAGCTCCCAAGTAACAAGCGATAGGCTGGGAGGAAATGGCCTCTAATTGCAGCGGGGGAGGTTTAGATTAGATGTTATGAAAAATTTCTTCACTAAAAGGGTTTTCAAAGCACTGGAACAGGCTGACACAGGGAAATGGTTGAGCCACCATCCCTGAAGGTGTTTAAATGACATGTAGATGTGGCACTTGAAGACATGGTTTAGCGATGTACTTGGCAGCACCAGCTTCAGTTTGCACTTGATGATTTTAGAGGTTTTTTCCAACCTAAATGATTCTATGATTCCTTGATTCCTTGGACACAGACACCTTCCCAAACATTTGATACAGTTTGGCACAGAAGAAAAATTATACCCAGCTGTGGCCAAAAGTGCTTAAGAAAAGAGGGTGGTATTAAATCTCAGATGTTTAACAATTCTGTTGAACTATCCAGAAGAAGTGATCTTACTCATGCTGTTTTATTGACTGAGAGAAAATATTTTCTTGCTGATCAGAATACACTAATACTATTGAATAGCTAGTAGAATATTAAAAGGTGATTTCTGAGGCTAAACATAGCAAAAGTCTTCTTTCAGACACCAAGCATAGCTGACACTTCAAGGCTGTCAGGTATAAATGCAAGGCCTAGGGAAGACAAGGGTTCACTTGGATATTGAAGATGCCACTGGACATGTCTCTCTCTAAACATTTGGATAGAAAGCTGACCTTTTGCTTTCTCAGTTAATCATTTTTATTACATTAATTTCTTTTCTTGTTTCTGTCTGAGATAATTACTCAATTACATTACCTAGCTAATTTAGTTATTATTAAAATTTTATTACATTCTTATCCTAAGTGGATTCAGTACATAGTTTTAATATTATTTCATCTCCACAGTACTTGATAAAGCTTCCCAAATGCCAAGTAATCTATTTAACCATGTCAGTATTTTTATGCATATACAAAGACATCCCTTGTGAGAAAAGCTTATTCTAGGAATATTATCTTATTATTAACTTTCACATTAACAACCTTCTCTGCTACTGACTCTAATTCCACTAATAACATTTTGAATAGATTCCATCATTGTCTATGTCTCCTGTTGCACCTGAGAAGGCATTTGATCTCATACAATACGTAGCACTTGCTATTGTTCTAAAAATTGCTTCTATTGGCTTTTCTGTGTGAACGGTTTCTGAAAATTACGATGGTTGAATTTGTGGTCAAGTCAGTCATTCTGAGAAAGCTCACAAAATCCCGAGAGACTTGCAAAGAACAATCAATCCCTACATCAGGAAGCAAAAAGGAAGTGCCAACCCAGTGGAAATTTATTTATGACATGTTTGAAGTCTGTTGAAAAAACAAAACACTGGACTTAACAGTCAAACAGGGCATACACAAAGGCAATGAAATTAAATCTTATTTTCAACAAGGGAATGGTATTCAAGTAACTATTAAAAATTGATTTTTTTTTTAAAGTCACTCCTAGAAAAGTTAAAACAAAAAGGTAAATGTGATCATGTAAATTACATTAGGCATCAGTGAGAAACTTTCCTTGAACTATATCCTTGCAGGAAATTGGCTAAATGTAGCCCCTTGGCGCCAAGGAGGTCATGAGCTCTGCGTCAGTGCTAATTCATTTTTTCTGACCACATTGTGTTGAGAAATCCTGATTCCCAGTGCTGAAGTGTAAAACAAGACTTTGAACTCTATGGGATTATGCATATAATATGCCAAGCATTAACGAAATTTCATTTCCTTAAACATGCAAGGAGTGTATTTACGCAGAAAATGTTCCATGTATCAGTAATTATTTTCTTTTGCAAAAGTTTTAGACAATTTTCTCTTCTGAAATAAAAATTATATTTGGAATTAAAATACTTAATACAATGCTATTTTCTCTTTTATGTTTTTTTTCTCTGGAGATATAACCCAAATTAAAACATTCTTAAAGCAAAAATAGCCTGTAACCATCTTTCAAGAATCTGTCAATGGCAAACAGATACTCACCAGAAAAAAAGCAAACAAAAAACCAAAAAAAACCCCCAAAAAACTAATTCTTATTTACAAGAAGACCACAAAAATAATTAACCCAAGTATGAGCACAGTAGAGACCAAAATCACCACACCAACAGTCCTTGCCTCCAAGTCAAACTTGCATTTAAGCCCTAGCTTCTGCTAAATAGAAGACAGTCTGGAACACAAGTCCTCAGAAGCTGAAAAATATAAAGGTACCTCAGCAATTAAACACCACTGTTAAAAATCTGAAAATTGCATTATCCAGATAAATCAGTAGATGAATAAAAGTGACAAAGTCTATGGTAAAATATTCTCAAAAGTAAAGGTTCATCATGCTTGCAGCACACATCCCTCAACAGACCACCTGCAGCACTCTACTAGCACTAGTTGAGTATGCCAAGCTTTAGGTTATACATTGAATGTTGTGGCTGGATTTAACAAAATTGGGGATAATTCCGGAATGTTTCACTTTGAAGAGAAAAGATAATGCTCTTTTCACTCAGTATGCAACTACTATGCATGTGTAGAAAATGGCTAGAATTCTGGGCACTGTAAACCTGCTTTACGAATTTTCAAATCTTTGCAGACCCTCCTTGAACACTCCCAACAGCTCTTGCACTGCTTCACCTTCTCCATGCATCAGTGTTCATTGTTTGTATAGACAGAGCTGTGCTGAACTACTTCTAATCTATGATCAGCTCCCTCTATAAAAGGGAATAGGAAGGACATGCGACGAGCAGCCCTAAACAAGTCATGAAAGTCAGCTTTTCTCTGCACTGCAGGTAGTGAGCTTTGGGGGGGTCACACCTGTAATGGCATACCAGGCACACTCCTCCACTGCCACCCACAAAGAAGCCTTCTGAATTAACTCTTGCAGAATCTGGGAGAAATGGGATGACTTAAGCAGTAGAGCACAGAGATTCATATAAGGCAGAAGATCTTTTCCTAGTGCTAAAATGCTGTGGCAGGGTGTACAGTAGGACACACAGGAGTTCTAAGGGTTAGGACATATATCAATCATCGCAAGGAGAAGGGTCACCAAAACATGTATAAACTGTAAAGTTATTCTAAGAGGACGAAGTATATTTTTCCACCATGGCAAGAATTATAAGTCTGGGTGATGTTAGGGAACAAGTTTGCTGCTAATCACATAGAGGAGATGATTGCTTTTGCTCCCTTGTGTGGCACTTCCACAGTGACAGGCAGATAATAGTTGTCAAAAATAAAATAAATAAAAATTTGCAGGCACCCCAGCCCTTGGTGAAAATGTTATGAAAGCTTTTGTTGTGGAGTTGTCTATCCTCTCCTTTCTCTGAATACAGTCAGTCAACAGTAGCTAATACCTCTTGGAAAAAAAGGTCTAATAAAATTTGTCTCCAGTTGCTTGTGAAAAGGCAATAGTAGTTGAGAGCTGTTGGCTCTTTTCCACAGTGTCTTAAATTCTGCCTTTGGAAAGCAGATTTTCTCCAAGCTCTTTGGAGAACAATTGTTTCTCACTAAAGTCAGTGCAGTAACTTCTATTAATAACCAGTGTATATAATGCATTCTTAACATGGCCTTTAAACCCCTTCCAGGCATCATTGCTTAGTTCTTGCAAGCAAGAAGCCATTTACTATTATTTTGTATCCATTAGTTGTCAAGAATGACATTCAGGAAACATTGGGCCTCAGTAGCAAAGGCAAGGCTAGCTGTTCATATATTTGTACAGAGAGCCATTTAGGTTGGAACACACTTCTGAGATCATCGAGTCCAACCATTAACACAGCACTGCTACGTCCACTACTAAGTCCACTACACTTGGTCGCCAGCACCAAGTGTACACATTTGGGAACGCTTCCATGGACAGAGATTCTCCCACTTCCCTGAGCATCCTGTTCCAAAGCTTGACCACCTTTTCAGCAAAGAAATTTTTCCTAATACCCAGTATCTAACCCCCTTGGCACAATACGAGCTTGTCCTATTGCTTGTTACCTGAGACAAAAGACAGACCCCCAGAGAAAAGACCTTGAACATACACAGAACATGTCCTTTGGTCAGAGGAAAACAGAGGAGTTTATGCAGCACGCCATGCAAAAGAAGGGAAGTTCCCTGGATGGGAACTCCCTAAAAGCATCAGATTTCATTCCCAGAATCAAATTGACCCAGCAAAAAGAAGTTTGTGAGTCCATGGAACAAAAGTTTTAACTCCCTCAGCACAAAACAAGTCATAAAGCACTCCACTACTCCACAGCGTGTTTAGAGTGTTTAATACAAAACACAAACCACAGCTGGCACAGAAGGCATATGCCTTATGCTTGAACTGAGTTAAGGATATTAAAAAAATAACTTCTAATTCTGTTAATGTGATCAAGTGTCTTATCTAAGCTTACATTACTTTAGCAAGATACATAATTGAAAAACATAAATTGTACTTTATTCTACTTTTTTTCCTCTTTATTCTCATCCCATTTTCTTAAATGGCTGCTCCCAGATTGAAATGGCAAAACTCTTGAAAGCACCTATCCAATTCCCATCCATAATCCATTTAGCATATGTTACATACTGAGCTTATTGTACCATCATTAGGGAGGTGGTTTTCACTGCCACATGTCCATAATCATTAGCTATCTGGCTTGTGCAGATTTTTAGCATCACTATTTAAGAGTGATTCGAAATCCTACTCTTATTTGGGGCCAGTACAGGTTACCTCGTGCAAACAGATCTTGTTCTCTTCTTTATCTAAAGAATCTTTTTGTTTATTTGTTTTAATTTCCTTGCAAAGGTCACTTCAGCTTGACTTCTGGCAATTCTAACCTCTTCCTACTTTCTCTGACCTACAAGATAAAGCTCTCTTTCATGCTGTCTTTAGGGCAGGAGGGAAGAGGTTCTTTCTTAGGTCAGGATTCATCCAGATAAGCCTGGAAACCTTTCTTTGAAGGGTGATGGGTTTGGGGTGTTTTACATTTTGACTTGCAATCCTTTTCTGCATTTGAGTCCTTGACCTATTTAGATCAAGGTAATTAAATCAGTATAGTGGAAACAAATTTTTCTTAAAATGTCATTTTGTTTTTTTCATACTTATATTCTCTACTGATGCTTTTGTCTGTTTTAGCATCTGGAAATATTTTTTAAAAACACTTAGTAATTCTTATAGTTTCACACTATACATTGAATATATATGTACCTAAGCCAAATAAATATTTTATCAATATGACCATTATTAAATATATCCACATCCACCCACTGAAGAAAGAACACATTCACGTACGTTATAAGAGGCATTTAAGCACGCATCAGTATTGCAAAGCAGCTCTCCACAAATTCAGGGTTTGTTTTGGTCCCTCACACTTACAGTATAATGTTTATTCTCCTTGAAGTAGTATATGCAATTTAAGACCTAAGCATAATGTCCCTCTTCAAGTTAATGACTGTGCACAAGGGCTGCCACTCTCGCGTCTTGTAGGTCAGACAAAACGCACATTAGGTGTTGTCCCACATCCCGAGGATGTTATTTGATGTGTCAACATTACGGTTTTTCTTTTTATTATTCCCAGGAGTTGCACTAATTTTGACAGCTGCTAAACTCGTTTTCCTGCATTTTAAATGTTCTAAGGCAATCATCATAAAGGGACAAATTCTGCTTGGCTCTGCAAAGGAGAAGGGCTTTGCGCAAGCCTTTTAAAACGTGATGAAAGCAAAATGATTGTTAAGACTTTATGGTTTGTTTGGGTTTTTCTTTCCATTCAAAGCAAGGCAAAGTACCCAAGCAGTGATCTTTGTTCCTCTTTTTCCCTCCCCACAACCTTAAGAAGGAAACTACCTAAGTGCCGACCTTTGAAAGTACATATTCTGACAGTTTCTAGACTAAGGATAAGCATTTGTTTAATTAAACAACTTCTGAAGACAATTACAGAATCAAATCACTAAGTATTTAAGCAATTCTCTTCTGAGGCAATCTCTTACCCTTAAAATTTAATTTATAATTAAATTGAATATAAATATATTTTTTTATGGAAATAGGAGCCATGTTTTATGCTTCTGCTTCTCCAGAACGCGTATCACTTTGGCTTTTTCATATCTCTCATACATACTATGTGAGAGATGTTGGAAAAACCCCCAGAAGAATATAAATAACACAGTGGTAGACCTTTTGTTTTGAAAGTGAATAAAATGGGAAGATCAGGAAGAATTACCTTAAAGGATGCTGCTCCTTCAAGAAAGGGAGCGGTACATTTCACCAAGGCGATTTGTGATATGCATTTCAAAGGAATAACTGAAGATGTTCATCCTTCCAGAGGATCCACCATCCTTTCAGATAAAGCAGCAAGTAGGGAACGTGGTTTAAAATGTGGTTAATGAAATTAAGCATCTGAACTACTATCATAAGCTAAGCTCTACACTGCATTCATTTCTTGCAGGTAAAGGATTCTTTTAAATGATTATCCAAAAGCAAGTCTAGAAGTGAGTTTTAAAGGCCAGAATCTGAAGACATTACAAATGCTGGCAGAGATCTTACTTCCCCTCTCATTTGCACTCCAAGAAGCTAATCAAAATACTGATATTCACATGTGAACCCAACCAACAGGCTGGTTTCACAGAAATTAACAATCCTACTTATAACCAGTCCTGCATGTTTTATTTCTCATTATACTATTCTGATTTGATTGGTAACGAATTATTTTCCCCAAGTCAAGTTTGTTTTGCTCATGAGGGTACCTGCTGAATGATCTCTGCCTGCCCTTATCTCAATCCACAAGCTTTTTTGTTATATTTTCTCTCCCCTATCCAGCTGAGAAAGGGAGTGATAAGGTGGCTTTGGTGGGCACCTGGCATCCAGCCAGAGTCTACTAACCACGCATATTTATTTGCAGTACGTGAAACTTCATATGCTTTCTAAACCGTAAGAAACACATCGAGCTCCCTTTTTTGGCTTGTAGCAATCTGTTCTTTGAGAAGCAGAGACAGACTCTCAAAAACTGCTTAGAGGAGAGAAATGAAATACAATAAATCTCCCAAATCTTTGCTTCTACATACTCTACTGAGTAAAGACAGTAAGTGCAATTATTATTCAAAGCTTCCCAGTAGAGAGGAGGAAGGACTTACGAAGATTATTGTCAAAAGGTTATAGGTGGCAATACTGATTGCACACAGTCTGATGAGAAATGCTGTTGAGTTCTGATAAAAGCTAATTTTTTTATTATTATTTAATTGAAGATACTTTTCAAAACTTACATAAATTGTCATTTTGCCGATGAACTAAATTACGCTTTCAGTTCCATACTGATAGACTGTGATGACATCAAGATAGCATCACTAAACAGCAGTGAGAAGAAGTTATCTGCAGGTGACACAGACTCATGCCAACAGCTGAATGAGAGTAGATGCCTACTACATGGGTTGCTCTGTCTAGGCATATTTCTTACCCCATAGCTGACTTCCTTTGAAACCAAGTCTCAAGGCAAATATTTGATTTTATTTCATCTATTGGGACCCACAGGAAAATGGATTAGAATTTCCCTCTTCATGTCTATGTCTAAGAAGAAATAGTTCATGGTCCCTTGCAATCTAAAGTTACACCACAGCCTTCTTCAACATTCACACACAAAACTCCTCTACACCACCACAGCAGTCATGTCCTGAGATTCTGTCATCTTGTGGCAGAACAGAAGGCACAGTCAAAAAAGACTTAATGGCTATTTTAAAAAGCTTTTCTTTAATAGTTCCCTTAAAGGCATTTCCTTCCATTGTCTTTTGAAAGCTATGTCAGCTGTCCATTGTTCTTCATGGACTGGGCTGACAGCATAATTTTTATATGTGCCTAAATTTCAGTGTTATTTTCCATTTTCAGTGACATTTAACTTCCAAACTGTTCAAATAGATAACTTTCAGGACTGGGACTTCAACACTTGTATGACTTTGAAACTGCTTTTACGGAGTGCTACATGGCTAAAAATCATAAGCCAGTGCTGAAGAACACCTGTTTTCCAAGGGTCAGCAACCCAGTGCAGCATTTTAGAGCATTCAGGTCATATTTCCCAGCTCCATAGTACAGCTCCATGCCCATGTATTTTTCACAACAAATACTTCATCTCTTCAATAGTTGTATTGAGCTAGGCTAGTATCTTTGCGAATTTGGATTATTTCCCCATACTTTCTAATTAAGTAAATGTATTTCAGCTTCAATGCTTTCACTAACCTTTTCCTTCTATCCCATGTTTCTGAAATATTTTCATGTGTTTTTAAAAAACATTCTAATCTCTCACGGTCTATGCTTTATGGCTTCCTTCTAGGTCATTGTTATCTGCAAATATGCTATATATTCTTTTTATTCTGTTATTCAAGACATTAATTAATATCAAGTAGTACCAGATTTAAGTTAGATGATTGAGGAATACCATTTAATACATTCCCCTCACAGCACTAATCTACTTCATCTCATAATACTGGGAAATACAAATGTTGATTTTATTATTAACTTCTTTTTTTCTCCCCATGGCACATTGTTGATATGATACTCATGATTATAAGTGATTACAACTGGTAAATCTGAGACAATATATCACGATTCTGAAAATAAGTGCTAAAATTGTATATGTCTGCCATTTTTCATTATTTTTTCCCTTCTTTATATTTTTAAGACTTAAATTTCTATTATGTACCCTGTAAGAAGAAGAGACTATGGAAGTTTAAAGAATTACCAGAGATACACAGCCTGAAACAGCAAACACACTGAAGGAATGACTATGATCCTTATGGGTCACTTTTAGCTCAAGACATTCTATGATAATTATATTGTATCTTGTAAAAGTAATATGCCTTCATTGGTCAGATCCAAGGTATAAGGATAATAAAGACCAAAAATCTGAAATGAGATAGTGGATTTACCTCATTTTGTCACACAGTTAAATCTATCTCAAAATAGCTATCCAAGAATAAACATGCTCCAAATCTCTCCACACATACAGAAATTTAAAAATTTTAATACAGAATATTAAAGTACCAGAATAATCTAAAACACTTTTCTCACAACATGTAAACCTGCCTACCTTTATTTTACAGTTCTGACCTAATATGACTGCTAGGTTCTTTTAAATAACATTCTTATGGCCTCCAGCCTGTCCTCTCCACCTCAAAGAGCCTAGTTTCCTCAGCAGGAAAACAGAGATGAAATAGCAAACAAGTAATGCAGGTGCACTTTGATTTTCACTTTATCATTTCCTTAATTAATATAAAGGCTAAATTTCAGTTCAGTGAAACCAAGGAAAAAAATTTGTATTCTTGAGGATATAAGAGTTAGGTATTTCTACAATGCAATGCAGTCATTGAGCATACTTGTTTTACAAAAGGAAGGGTTTTTTTCCTCACAATCCAGGCCCCTTCTACTTGCTCCTGCAGGAGAAAGTACAGATTTATTTTTTTTTTATGGTCAAATCTGTGAATGGAGAGGACTGTATTATTCTAAATTTATCATTGTGGGAGACAATTTTGCTGCAGGAATGCATAAGATCAGGACAAGTCAACTCTGGTATCATGCCACAGAGTTGTGAACTCATGAATAAACTTGAGAGGAAAAGAAAAAAATACAGTCAAGTGAAGAACTATTTTTAAGGAGCAAAATATACCATTAGACATGTAGGATTATATTTCAGAACAATCTAAGAAAAAGACATACTACTACAATTGATTATTTTGGATCATGGGGTAAAAGTGGTCAAAAAATGTGTGTTGCTGTCACCTTCTTGTTTACTGAAGACCTCCTAACGATACTACATCCCACTAAATGCAAGTAATAAAATCTAAAAAGTAAACCTGGGATGGCCCTATTCAGGTCATCTTTGGGATCCAAAATTGAGGTAGGTGGCAACAAATCTAAAACTTTTGTAAATGCCGAGAAGATAATTCCTCTAGAAATGCACATGCTTTCTTCCAAGCTAAGCTCTAAAACCAAGTGAAACAGAGGCCTGAAGTTAGACAGTTCCCCCTTTTCATGGAAGCCCAAAAAAAAAGAAAAAAAAAATCAAACGCAGTCGGAAATCATGCACACAACTTTGTTGAAAGCAGACCACTACTGAGTAAACCTTCAGAGCGACTTTGTAAACAGCCAGAAACATGCAGTCGGTTTTCTGTAAACAGCTAAGTCACGCACCAGCAGAAGACAGCAGCCTTCTGTGGAAGGCTTTGGCTGATATTTAACAGGGTTACATTTCAAAGCAGCGAATAGTCACAGCTATTATCATTGCAGTTCGATTGCACAAACCAGAAAACTCTTCAAAAAATGGGCCACAGCCTGTTCTGCTTTGGTGATACTGTTGGGGAATAAATCAAAGAAAAAATCAATAGATCTCCTAAAATATGACAGGCCAATTTATGCAAGGTCCATTCTTAATCTCCATGAATAAGCAGCAAAGTTTTAGTTCACCTTGAGTTTACAAGTTTCAACCCAGTGCAACAGACATATATACAGGTATTTATTACATCCTTGTTTGTTTCTTTCTACTTTATGCTTACCTCTCATTAATATATTTTGAGAAGGAATTAAACTGATCATGTGAGTTGTTTCCTGACCTTCAGAGCTTGAAATATATAAGACTTGTATTTATTCAAAGCAATATTACATGCTTTATTCAAATAAATTCTCTTCTTAGTTTTAGCAATCCTTCTTAGTTTTCCTTATAAAGTGAATGCATAACCATCACTCCCACAGAAATAAAATTTAGATTAACAGCTTAAGTCTTTTCATCCTGTCTCTTTTATGGCACCTTAAAATAAACCAAATTACAGTAAAACACTCAAAGTGTCACAACAATGAAGATCTGGCAAATTGACCACAACTCAGATCTAAGCTGCTCTTACAAATTGTTTTGTGAAAGTTTTAAAACTTCTAAGCTCTTTTAGGTTGAAAGGCAATGTGCAAGTGAAAATCATTAACAGAATGACAATATTTGCATCTTTCCTGTACATCATATGTTTGCTGCAGAAATAAATTCTCTAGGCCCTGTTCTCCGTCTCACTGATATAAATGAGAAGTGACGTTGTAGGACTTCTATACTAAGGACTTTTGAATCTTCATTTTTAGTCTCTACAGATGTAAGAGCAAGAAATATTATATAGCTTGATTATCCATCGTTATTTTGCAGTAATGATGAGTATTTTCGATAATGTATATAAGCTAGCCTAATGTTGAATTTAAAAAATCACCCAAATTCTCCTCCTTTTTAAAGAATTCAAGGTGGTTCTAGCTTTCCAAAACCTGAGAACTGGTAAAGAAATTGGAACACTTTTAAATATATATAATTACTACAATCCTGCATTACTAATGCAAGTTTCCGAGTAACTTCAATAGAGTACGGACCTAAAAGGAGGAAACTAATACTTTTAAGTACCTGTAAGCTAGAGGGTAAGCCTGACTAATGTATTTAGGGCACCTCGATATCTGTGATTAGCATACAAAATATGTTAGGAATTTTGTTATAGCATGGATTCTGAAACCCTTCAGTTTCCCAACCCTAAATTTGACAGATTTTTATAAAGCTGCAGAGTTGTCTGCTTTTTTTTTAACCTTACCATTATCTTATAATAATTCTAAATTTAAAAGAGGTAATGTCACCAGGCACCTTGACAAAAATCCATGAACATATTATGTAATTAAAAACTATTCTCAGATGGAAATAATATTGTTTGCATATCTGGATCGCTACTCGTCAAGCTAAAAATTCATTTGTTATAGAATCATAGAATCCCAGAATATGCTGAGTTGGAAGAGACCCACAAACATTATTGAAGCCCAGCTCCTGGCTCTGCACAGGACAGTCTCAAGAGTCACACCATGTGCCCAAGAGCATTATCCCAAATCTTTTTGTACTCGGTCAGGCTGGTGCAGTGACCACTTCCCTGGGGAGCCTGTTCCAGTGCCCAGCCACTCTCTGGGTGAAGAACCTTTTTCTAATATCCAGCCTAAACTTCCCTTGAGGCTATTCCCTTGGGTCCTGTCACTGGTCACCGCAGAGGAGAGATCAGTGACTGCCCCTCCTCTTCCCCTCGTAAGGAAGTTGTAACTGCCGTGAGGTCTTCCCTCATCTCCTCTTCTCCAGGCTGAACAGACCAAGTGACCTCAGCCACTCCTTGTATGGCTTCCCCCCAGGCCCTCCACTGTCTTCATAGACTGTCTTTGAATGTTCTCTAATAGCTCGATGTATTTTTTATATTGTGGCACCCAAAACTGCCAACAGCACTTGAGGTGAGGCCGCCCCAGTGCAGAGCAGAGCGGGACAATCCCCTCCCTTGCCCGGCTAGTCATGCTGTGCCTGATGCCCCCCAGGACAGGGCTGTCACTCCTGGCTGCCAGGGCACTGCTGACTCATGTTCGACTTCGACCAGGACCCCCAGGTCCCTTTGTACATCTCTGCTCTCCAGCACCTCATTTCCCAGTCTGTCCATACATCCAGGGTTGCCCCGTCCCAGGTGCAGAATCTGGCACTTGTCTTTCTTAAGCTTCATACAGCTGGTGATTTCCAGACCTCTGATTTGTTTAGGTTAAATTTCTGTTTAGTTTATGCTAAGTTACGAGTTATAAATAATAACGTTCTAATTTGCTTTAAAAGGCAGCGCTAGAAGAACATAACTAATCTAAACTTCTCCTTACCTGAGAATTTTCAAAACCCTTTGTGTCTTAGAGTGACAAAGTCATCTTTGTTTTTATTTTATATAAACCTGGAAAAAAGGGGCATATAGGCAGACAGAGGAGGTGAAAAACAGGCCACACCTAATTTTTCTGGTTTTGCTTCCTTGCATCCTTACCAGGTTTTCCTTGATGTATGCTGAGGAAATAAACAAAAGCACACGTGGTAGTTTTTACTGAAGATTGGCAATGACTGAATATCGCCATCTTTCGCACAAAGAATTCCATAAATTTGGTGAAGCTCCTCTAAACATTAGGTATTCCCAAACCTTACTGCATTGGCATTGATTTTTTTCCTAGCAGAATATAAGTATCATGAGAGATAGCAAAGGGAGATGCACAGAAGAGAATGAAGTCTGAAGGACCCTATAGATGTAGCCTTTGACCTGAAGTGATATCTGCTTATGACAGTCTGTGTTCAGCCTTTGCTTTAAAGACAAAATTTAAGAGAAAAACCCTATAGTGGCCAAACTCTTGTCTTGTCTGGATTTAAAAGGAGCGTAAGTATGGATGTGTTTTACTTCTTAAGCCAAGAGAAAGAACTTTCACCTTTTGTCAACTGAGTGAAAACAACATAGAGGACATGAAACTAAAGCTAAAAAGGTTTTTGGCAAAAATTTGCAGGAACAGTTATGGAACAAGGAAGGATGCAATATGAACTTTTCCAAAGTGCTCACTGAGGTTTTTTTAAATGTTGCTTCATTAAGTTTTTAGAACTGTAGCAGTAAAAAGCACTATCTACAAGATAATGTTTTATCTTTAATGATATTTATTGTGTAATCATAGAATTATGAGATATGATGAGCTTTTGTCTACATAAACTGATAGCATCTTTCTCATCTCAAAATAGGTGTGCATTGTTTTAACTTCCTATGGGGAAATGGCTTTTTCTTATCTTGGCATGCTATATTTCATGATGTAACAATCCATCTCGTTCCACTTATTACAAGTTATCTAATTTTCCTCATCTACTGAAATTAGCCTGAAGATGTGATAAAAAAATAAACGTTCGTAGTTCCTGGATACTACTTAGTGAGCTACAGAGCTCACATAGCCTAGAGGAGGAACCTGGCAGACAGTGAAAGCAAGAGCTCCATGATCTCAACTGCCATGGAGCACCACAATACTTCGAGGAACCAGATTTTAGGCTGGTGCAAAAAGAATGACGTTAGGTTTTTGCGGTACATTGAAAGTAAACATTTTGCTTCAGAAATACTGATGTAAAGATTTTAGTTTCAAGCAGAAGCAGCTTTGCAGGTAAGAGAGAGCATTCTGGGAAAAACATTTTTCTTTCTATTGATTCATTAATAGAGAATTTTATGTATATGTCTTCCCCCTTGCTCTGTGGAAGGAAAAAACAATAGGCCTTGACACATTGCTGAAACTCTTAAAAAAATCGTGGAACTCTATACTCTCTAAGTATACACTAAGTGTACTTAGATTCTTATGGCTAGGAGTCTCATGGTTAGATGTTCATGTGTCTACTGAGTTGAGGCTTTTCCCACAGACGGATCCACTCATGGGTCTCACTAAACTTATACCACAGCATTTTACTCAGCAAGTGTCAGCCATACCCAAGTTTCAGGTTAATTTTCATGAACCTGTATGAACTTAGTAGCCTTGAGGCTTCTATTAGTCTTTCAAAATCAGTTGAAGTAAGCCAACTGATTCAAATTTTTTCAGGAAAAGAAAGTATGCTTGACTGGAAACCTAATTTTCTTTATGTGGAGTTTGAAATAACAAAACAGATGCTGCTGCATGATTACTTTCTGATTAGAATGGAAAACAGTAATAAAATGGGATACATTGCTCCATTTTTAGTTCAATTTTGAAAATAGACACTTATTTTAAATTAACTGGGTATAATTTTGCATTTCAAAGATAATAAACTAATTTTTCTCCAGAAACTAAAGAATTTACAAGCTGAAAGTCCCATTAGAAAGATGAATTGAAATGCCCCTTAATAAATAAGGTTAATAGATAAAACACTGGATAAAACAAGTTTTCAGAGAGAAAATTGAAAGGCAAAAGTAGGAGCGAAGAGTTTCCTAACATGGAAGTTGGCATTTTTTGTGTTTTAACCAATTCAGAAAACTCAAAAATAATCAGTGATGACAGCATGCAAAGTATTTTAAAAAGTATTCTCCTAAATCTTCACTATTTTTAGATTTAATTAAACCAAGATAACTTCTGCAGTATTTGCCTACCCATAGCAAAGTCCTTCTGACGTGATAGGAAACATCTGATGGAATATTTCCTTCTTAATAAAAGTCAACATGTAACTATAGTTTAATACAGGACACTTGACAAGAGAAGGGCTCTATTTAAATAACCTGAACAAACTCTGATACAGTAAAGTAATATATGACTTTTGTAGAACTAAAAGTTATATATGTCTTTTGATTTGTTCCTGGGCTATGGGTTCAAACTGTCTAAAATTGTTAATCTAAATGTTGAACTGGAATGCTCTCACATCTTCCCACATGATTCCTAATTCACATCAAGGCTGGGGAGTATTTCCAGCTGTTACTGATATGTTAATAAGACCACTGCGAATGCATATCGTTTCTTAAAGCCATACATATAAAAAGAAGTATGTGTAATATTTCCAAGCTAATTTCATCCAGCCCTGCAGTGACTTTTTTTCTTTTTGCTTTGAGCATTGTACTCAATTTCCGTTCTTTTTACTACCAATGAAATTAGTCACATTAGGTATGCCAATGGTACCCTACTAATATTTGCTTAAATACACACACTTGGAGTACAGAAGGGTGAAAAAGTGCTTTGGAAGAATTACTAAACATCATCTGTACACATACATGGCAGGTATGAAGTCTCAGTCACTCATCAAGCCACTTAAAATTATTTTCTTTATCTTCTTTCCCTGCCTCATGCAACAATCTCCAAGAGGGTGAAGTACTGCCAAAATGCTGGAGATGTTGCTTCCAGATCACAATCTAAGATGCCCATCAGGTTATTGAACTACAACTTATGCAGTTTTTGCATGGCATAAAAAAAAACCCACCTTACTGGTTAAAAACTCATTTTTGTAAATCTTAAATCATAAGAGTCTAATCAAGGAATTATTATTAGCCTAGGCCTGGTTATTACAGGAAGAAAAATGAAAGAGAATAATCAAAGAAAAAATTTTGTTATAGAAAATTCTCCCAAAGTAGTAGTTAAAATTGAGTTCACCCAGTCACTAGTATCTACACTTTATTTTTGGTGTTATCAAACCCTTCCTTTGGGAGAAGACAAAGGCTTACAGTGTCAGTTGATGACTGCTTTCTTGTCTTCTCAAGGAGGAGTGTGATGTTGGTTTTCTTGCTCCCCTCTAAGGTCTCTATAGCACCATTTTGATGCACTTTCTAACATGCTCTACACGTTGCTCATGCCATTGGTTTACAGCTCCACAGTAGAACCAAATTCCCTAAACATAGCGTATTTTAGCGTGTTGGATACTTCTCCCTTTTTCTCCTTGCAATCCCTGACACTGGTTTTGACCAGTCGCAAGGCTGCATTTCTGTGGTGACCAGTGACTGACCACATGGAGTGGTTTATAGCAATGGGGCCTCCAGTATAATTTAAAAGGCTTTACTGCCATTCCCTGTCCCCTCTACCCTACATTTCATTCCAGGGTCAAACATAGTTCATTCTATATAGAATAGCTTTATTATATTATTGCCTATTATTAGGCAATTTACGTAACAAGAAGCACCATACTGCAAAATTGCACAAAGCTGAGCAAAAGATAGAACAAGCCATTCATGGTCATCTTCTCATTAGGTAATTGCACAAAGCTAAACAAGCTAAAACAATCTTCCAGGAAGATCAAGACAAGGTCCAGACAGAGCCAGATAAACCTGAATCTCTGCTGTCATCTTAACACAAAGACCAGTGGCATTTTTCTAGTAATGGCTACTCCAATATATGGGGCCACAAGGCTACAGGGATGGTAGTGGGAATCTAAATCCAACATGTTCTCCTGCACTTCTGACAGACCTATGCGAGACTATGTGCAGTGTGATTCACTGCAACCAGTGTTGGTGGAGTGGTGGTACCAGTTCAGGCACAGATTATAACATTCTCCAGTAGAATGTTTTGAGCATGACATCCAGGATTTTCCCCAAAATATTCAACAGAAGGAAAAACCATGTCTGAAACCTCAGTCCTAAGTACAATATGGATCAAAAATCTTTGGGCTTTATTTCATCATGCCAAAAATTGAAACATGAAAAATAAAGGTTTCGATGTTGTTCCTACTAAATGAAAGATCAGTTACAGCATCTTAAAAGTACACTGCAAGCATTTAAAATTTCGAAATTATTAGAACTCTATGAAAAGCTCACTGCAACAAGTTATACCTCTACGGGAAAATAGAAGGAATAAAGCACATTCAGCAATTGCTGTTGGAATTACAGCACCACCTAGTGTGCTCTGGAAATGCGCCTAAAGGATCCCTTCTTAATTTTGATTTATGTTTGCCCTTGGAATTGAAATCAAGTCATTATCATTTTGGTTTTCATGATTCTTGCAATTTGTTTTGTAAAATTGCAGTCTGAGTTTCATTCAGTTCACTGATTTTGGCTCTATCGAAGCATCACCAGAGGAAGTGTTACGTAATATTAAACATATTAAATTCCAGATGCCAAGAAAGTACTTATTTCATTTCCTAATGAAAGGATCTACCACACCCTCTTTTCCTCTAACCCTCTTTTTAAGGAAATGAACATAGCTCTTCAGCCACGGAAGGAGGAGCCTGTCTGCAGAAATTAAGATGTCCCAGCAGTAGGACTGAGTACCCTCATAGACACCCAAACTCGAGCTCTCCTGGTTTTCAGACTTCTCAAAAAGTGCAAGGACACCCTCTTCTTTCTAGTTATCCTGAGCACTGTGAGAGACTACAGAATAAACCCTGTACCAAGCAATGACTTTTTGGGTTTTTTTCCTACTCTGAAGAACAGAATATTCCTGGTTAACTCTGGACACAATTTGATTATCGTACTTGATAAAGAAAAATTACCTTTCACAGTATTTTTCTCTGTTTTCTGTGCATGTACAGGGGAGAACAGTGAAAGGTCTGGATAGAGAAGGTAGGTTATTTATTTACATACTCATCCAGATGGAAAAACAGTATTAGAATTAAAAAGGAAGAACAGACACAGTGATTGAGAAAGCCTCTGAATTTTCACATATTTGTGAGGTCACAGCTTACTTTTACCATCTGATTATTTTCAAATTTCAAATTAAATTGGTGAGAGGTTCTTGTCTGCTTTTCATAAGAATGATCAGAAGGACTGGAAAACCTCAGCCTAATCAAGCATTCCATAACATGTTTTTTTATGTAATATTTAAATATATTTAAGAATTTGGAAGTTGAAAAGACCCACTAAAATCTAATATGCAAATGCAATTTTGAAGTGGTCTAGACTAATCTATGCCATTACTAAAACAGAGTAAGCATATGCCTGCATGAGACATTGCACTACTCTCTCATACAGTGAACTTATGGCTGAAAATAACTGACTGCTCCTCAAAAAACGGCTGTAAGAAGAAGGAGTCATTATGTAGAGCTTTGCTGCTGCTGTACATTGTTCAAACCCAAAGCTGAAGACAAAGGTAGTCAGGTTCCTAGATCAGGGGGTTTGCCTCGAAGAAGGACAAAACCAGTTGCAAATGGTAGGAACTACCTATCTTTGTGCAATCATCTTCTGATAAGAGCACCTTTCCAGGAAACAGCATATCCCCACAGCTGATAAGCTATGAGAGGGCTGTAAAGAGACCAGTCTCCTTCCCCTCTCTGCTAAATGCATATCGGTGCTGAAAAGATTCAAATATTTAATGCACAAGTGACAGCCTGATTGTGTGACCTAACAAGAAAGACATTTCCCATGGGAAGCTCCGAGGCCTTGTTTTTGTTCACTGTGTCCCCGTGCATTCATGTTCAATGCCTCTAAGTAAATTTCTCCCAAGAACGGCTTATGAAGGAATCAGAAATGCACTCCCCTCTGTCCAGTGGAATTTACTTCATCACAGAGCTGAAGATCTTCAACTTTCTCAAGAATAAACATATGTCATTTATTAAATCTTAAATAAATAAGGACAAAAGACAGCCCAAATATATAAGGGTGAAATTGCAAACTTGACTGTAATTACATTCATCATAATCAGCTTTACCTAAATTACTTATTTTTCATCACTGATCATTAATTTTTGGAGCAACAGTATTCCACCACACGGTTAGATGCTTTAATGCAAAACTTTTTATACATTTCTAAAATTTATATTGGCAAGCCAGAATGATCCTGAACTTCATAACCTAGCAGGAACACAGAATGAGAATTATAATAGTACTTGTAACTCAAATTTAAGAAAGGATTCTAAGAAGTTCATAAGAAGTTGCTCTTGAGTTTTTTATTGGGCAAGAAGTCCAGCAGGTCAAAGAGATATAATAAAATATAAAAACAAAATCTAATTAAATTTTATTCCTAGCAACAAACTAGAACCATGTATTGTACATGAAGAGTAGTGTATACTCACATCTGGCTTCAATTACATCGAAGTACATATGGGAGCTGGCTGGAGATGTCTCCCAAGTCTGCAGACAGTGACATGACAGCTTGGCTTTACCTGAACTACCTCTGTGCCCCTTCCCAGACAACAGAGAACACTGAAAACATGTGTTTTTATCTTACCCATTTTAGATTGAGATTAGTTGTGCCATAGAATGCCTATTTCTTTATTTTGCGTATAAACGAACCCTGATGACCAATTCTGATTATAATATTTGTATTATGGTTGTCAATACTTGGTCAGTTGTATTCCAAACCAATTGTCTTTACTCATATTAAAGTACTATTCTTACAGCAGAAATAGTAAGTTTTATATCTTGAATATATGCATGACAACATCTGTGAGTTGGAGCGAAATATCTTAACTTTTACCTTATACATTATTAGTGTGACTTAGAAATACCAGCTTGAATCCGTAGTGCCAACTGTCAATAACAGTGTTATTTCTACGGGCTTTTTTTTTTTTTTTTCCCTAAGTATGGATGCCTGGAAACTCTATACAGCATGCTGTGCTGACAATCTTATTGGCATGTTCCTTTCGTGCTATCGTGATTCATTTAAAGGATCACAGGACAAAATAAACAGCAGTACCTTGCCCTCATTAAAAGATAAATAAATGGAATTGTTTTGTTCAAAATCACATGTACAAATTTAAGAGATCAATTGACTTCAAGAGTCTGTCAGTACTGAATCTTTGAGTCTCCAAATATTTTTAAAATTAATGTGTTCAAACATGAGGGAATATTGGGAGGGGGGGAAAAATGAAAAATTGAATAAAAAACACACCCTAACAACACAAAGTCAATGTATTTTGGGAAATGGAATGAAAATCTGTATATTTAAAATCTGACAAATACAACAGTTCAGAATAGCAATATAATTTCAAATATAGTGATGCTTAGGAAAAATAGCTTAGGAGATAGAAATTATATTAAATATTTTAAAGCATAATTTTTATCTAAATTGCTATGCAAATTTTACTTCAATTTCGGATTTGGAGAAAAGGAATTGTCTGAAGTATTTAGTTAGTGAAGAAAGCCAGTTGTTCAGAAGCTGATAGGCAACAATTCATGAATAACAAGAAAATGTCTTTCACTGAATACAAGAAGTAGAAGTTGTTGAGGTGAAGAAAGAAGAGACCAATAAGAAAAAAAATACAGTTTTACCCATTTGGAAATAGTTATTTAAATTAATATGTCCGGAGACTATCCGATGATATAAAAGGGTAAAATAAGACCATAGCCTAATTAGCCTAATCATATACTAGTAATTTGATTTTTTTTTGTTTGGTTTTTTTTGTTTGTTTTTTTTGTTTGTGTTTTTTTGTTTTGTTTTGTTTTGGTTTTTTTTGGTTTTGTTTTTTTTTTTGTTACACTAGTATTTGACTCATGGCAAAGCACCAAATAAAGAAAAGCGATCAAAGGAAATTGAAGTAGAGACTGAAAACTGTTGTACAATCAAAATTAAATTTAGCAACAATTTTTGTCATGCATAAATGAGATGCAATACAGACAGGACCTCCTGGAGAACATATTCATCAAAAAAGGCAGAAGACAAAAACAAAGAAACAGACATGAAGTGGGAGATAACATTCAGAATTATTTACGACAATAAAATATTCACTCAAGTTGAAAGCCAATTATATCCTCCAAGGAAATAGGCCTTCCTATTTATATGTCATCGTATAGCATGAAATCAATTTTTTTTCCATGGAGCCATGAGTACAAAGACCACTTGACAGTTCACAAACTTGGCAATATTCAGCAGTAGTGTAGTAAAGTAGCATATTTTAGGAACAGCTAAGGCCCCAATTTTTTTCAATTTTATTCATTAAAGATAAATTAACCATGAAATGTAATTTAAAAAAACCCTTTCTGTGAGACTTTTTCCACCAGAAGATGTGCCTGGTCTTTGAATTTCATCTAAACTTTTCTAGGAGAACAAACAAAGTTTTGAGAGAGACCATCTTTCCTTGTATACTATTAAAAATATTTGAATTAAAAACTTAACTTCTTCTCTTAAACTGTTCTTCAATTCCTCACAAGTATGAGAATCAGGAATGTAACCTTCTTGAACAGAGAGAGGATAGACTGAATTGCACCGAAATACAATTATTACATTGCAGCATCATTCATTGCCAAAAACTGCTTTGTTTATCCAGTCATTATTCAATGATTTTCCTAATAATTGCTATAATTATTAACACAGCTTTCCAAGTTCCCACAGGAAATTCAGTATGTGAAATCCTTAAAGTTATTTAATAGAGAAGTTTAGGAACGCATTTTCCTGATGGCACAGATTTCTGCAGGAAAGTTGCATCAAGACAACCTCACCTAGTCTGTAAATTTACCATCCCACAATTTACCAGCATCCAACAGCTCAAAAAATAGTAGTTCTTTGAAGACAACACGAATAAAATAAAAACTCCAAACACTAGCATAGGTAAAAACTTGAAGCTCTTCCTCCTAATTTTCTCTTCCAGCAGAAAATGCTGAGAGAAGATGCCTGATGTAAATGTGTTCTATAAATGCCCTTACTTTGCATACACGTGACAAAACAAAGTCAGCAAAGTAAAACTACAAGCAAAAAGTTAAATTCTAAATGAAATAATATCACACAATTATTTACTCATAATGAATTGACCATTGCTAGTAGAGGCCTTAAAATTACATTAAGCTACTTATAGACCTAACACCTTTCCATCTCAGCACCAGGTTTTTGCTGATGTCTTTGAACTTTCAGATTTTTCTGATTTAACACCACAACATTTTCTCTAGGTAGTACTTGCTTTGTCTTGATTCGACCTCTTAGTGACCTCAGTCGAATTCTGAGAGCTTTGCTACCCAGTATAGAGTATTTAAAATACCTGCTCCATTTCACCTTCCATCCCTTGCATATCTTTCTATTGAATCATTTGATAAAATCTTCACTCCTATGACTAGTATATTCATCCAGGTCACATCTACAAGAATGGACCCCACAAATAAGTAAGGATAATCAGACGATAGCATAGGAATGAAAAGTCTGTGGGTAGTATTCAAATTCCTTACAGACGTCTCTTTTTCTAGTGTATCCATATGTATGTCTTATGACTTCCTCTCCTAGAAGACAAAAAGCCCGCCTGGTTGCCTCAGAGACAGCTTAGATACAGCGTCAACTGAAATGGAACATCCTACAGGGAACTTACAGGAAAAACGCACTTAATAAAAGAGTTCATTGACAATAGCCCACCTAGTATAAACATATGCTGGCAACTGAAGATGCAATTGTCTTTACAATATAACCTGAAGCCTTCTTTTTCTGAGCTGTTTAGATGCATTGCTGAAAGATGGATCATCTGTGAAGACTTGCTAAGTACCTGCTAAAACATGTTTTACTTGACATTGTGGTTACTATCGTGTAAAAGAAGCTAAGTATTGATCTGTAAATAAAGCCTGAAAACGTAGTGGAAGGTGTATTTGACCTTCTGGATCTGTGAACTGCTGTGGAAAGTTTCCCTAGGGCATATAACAGTTTCATAGAAAACAAGAAAATTAAAAAATTTGAAAGTACTGTTGCAATCAAGTACTGCAAGAATAACACTCAAATCAAGCTTACTAAAAATGAAAACAATCAAGAAGCAGCAAAAAACCCAAACCAAAATATTTAAACAAAACAGCAATACAATAATGAATCAAAACTGAGAGGATTCTTATGAAACCCTAACCTCAAATATGGGGAACACAGCTTTACTCCCAAGACCTTGAATGGATTCCCTGAGGGATGCTATTTACCAAATGATTTATTCTTTAGAATAAATACATCAAGAAGTTCAGTCTTTTTCTAATGGTTGATTGCCCACAAAAAGTTTTCAGAGAACTGACCTAAGACATCTCTCTCTCAGCCACTAATTATTTAGGAGTCAAAAAACACGATAGGACTTAAAGAAAAAAAAAAGAAAAGCTGCATCTTGAGTAAGAAGAAAACATGACACTGAAAATGTTAAACTACTGTAAGACAATTCGACCAGCTTGCAGGAAGGCTCACAGCTGAGGGAGAAGCTACAGATTTTACCATTTGCTCAAAAAATTCTGCCTTGCCAAACTCATCTGGGTTACAACTCAGCCAGATGGCCTTAGTCCATGGCTTGTAATCAGCCAATTGTAAAGGAAGGTAACAAGTTACAGATGAAGAAGAAATAAAACAAAACAAACCTTAGAAATCCTAATGACAACCTACAGCAATATCAACCCATATCTGCCCATAGTTCTGCCGCAGTAATTGAAAAGACAGTATTTTTAAAAAGCAGATAAAAATGTAAACAAAAACCTCCAATGAAACAAATTATGTCTGTTGTGCTGAGTATTTCAGAGGTTATGGCTTTTGAAAGGCAAAAAGTATCTGGCTATAGACCATCTTCTGCAATGTCTCAAAGGAAAATGAATGGAACTATGATGCAGTCTTTCCTTCTGTACCAAAACTCTGAAAATCGCAGTGTAAGTCTTTTCTGGCTAGTAAGACTGACATAAACAAAAGACCTTCCAGCTCTAAAAGTGCTGACTGGGAGGAAAAGAACCGGGAGGAGAAATGTATTCCAATCTACCCGAAATATTTAGCTTAATTCAGGATGTAACATTTTAATGCAATTTTTGTTTTAATTTAATTTTTTCCCATTTTCCTCCTAAATTGGAAATGGACATTTCAAAATGAAAAGGACTACTGTTTTATCCCAAGAATAAATGAAAAGAAACGTTTGCATTTTGTATTTTACCCCCTTCTTTAAAACAGTCACTTAATTTACTTAAAATTTTCCCTACAAAATGTTAGAGAAACCCTTTTTAGACAGTTCTACATGCTACAGTGTAGTTCTTCTGTCAGATGCCATAAGGAGGCAGGAAAATGACCACTACAAATTAAATCCCACGGCAAATTTAAACAGATTTAATTATCTTCTAAATATTTAATTCCTTTTGCCATTAAATAAAGTCTAGTTATTAAGCAATATTGCATATTTATCGGTAATTGACTGGACTTATTTAAAGACATCTGCTGATTAATTTTCCCCTCAAGAAAATATCTATACTTGATGGGAAGAATGGGTCCAGGTATTTTTCATCATTTTTCATAAGCCACATAAGGGATGGAAAGCTGATTAATATTTGGTAACACCAATTTTTTACAGAGAGGATCTAGAATATTCAACAATAGAGGAGTTTTTTTGCTGTTTCCTTCTACACTGATAAACTACCACAGGTTTCATTTCAGATGATACCCACATACTTATCTGTCAAACAGACTCAGACATACTGTCATTTTAAAAAATTAACAGAAAAAAATATAAAAACCATGGAAATATATCTTTGATTCATACTCCTACTGCTGAAAAAGTAGGAATAATACTTCTGAAAGTCTTGCAGATCACTTCATTAATTCTAATCCCACAAAAATCAATGGATATTTTTCACAAAGTTCAATCTCTTGCTGAATACTAGTATTATACAAGCTCCGATTTGCATTACTAAGTGCATCTGATATTTCAGCTGTAACAAAAAAATGTTTTAAATACTTTCTGCAACTCAGAAGGAAGTAACACGATGAAAAAAAACCCAAACCAGTGTTTGAAAAAGTTTTTGCTTAAAAGATTTTATAATTTATATATAGATTTATGATTCATAAACCATTTTTTTTAATAAGATTTTTTCTCAATTTTAAGCTTAGACTATTCCCCTACTGATCTCTGCCTAACCACCCAGCTTCTCCCTGTCAGCCTTGCCTATTTATCTACTGAGCCATCAATTGCTTTATCTCTTCTTCAAATGAGTTTCAGGCCAGACTCCCAAACAAGCCAAACAGAATCTCTCCAATCCACACGGAGAGATCAAGGACACTGACGTTCCAGGCTAGAGTTGGGTAGAACGCCTTCAGTGCTGTAATAAGCATCAGTAATGGAAAGCATCACTTTGCACCACTTAACCCTTTAGTTTCTTGACTCAAGTACTTTTCCAAAGTGTAAATATCCGGTCGTGGGTGTGCTGTGAAAAGGTTAACAGAAATTCACTTCTTTCTACCATTAAATGCAGAATTCCACGAGAGACTGTGCTAAGTTTTATTACCACTGATACGCATCTATTTGAGTAGAAGGCATATTACACCCTGCAAGATCAAGAACTTAGGGGAAAATTTCCAGTCAGGCATGAAGTATTTAGCATTTCCCCATAACTGTACTGATCTAGTCAATCCACTGCAAACATCCAAGTGTAGAAAAATCTCAATTTACAAACCTGGGCTTGCAATTGACAGAGGAACACCACACCTATTTCCTTTCTTATTTATTTACTTTTGAAGCACTAAACACCCCACCCTCTTATTCCCAGAAAAAGAATTTGACAATGGACTTTTAAACTCCATAGAAGTTTTACAGATATATAGAGCCAGCAGTGTGCATTTATCATTACCTATAATTTCTCAATTTATTTATGGATAAAGTTGGTTAACACCCTCAGGGGATTAAGCAGCACAATTCAAACATCACAATAGCCAGAGAAAGCTGCCAAGTTCCAAGACAGTATTCCAGAGCCAAGATTATTCTAAAATTATTTTCTATCATAGTGCTTGTTAATTAGATGAATATATTAGCAATATCCCATTTCAATGTAAAAATTGATATATTTCCTGAATCTGAAACATTTAAATTGCTTGAGTATTTGAATCAAGTCAATATATTCAAAAGCATGACTTTTTTTCCTTTTCTCATCCAGATGCCTCTCTGAGGGTTTGATCCTCATAAGGGCCATTCGCTTAAGAGTTGGGTTCAATGATGCTTCTGGGCCCCTTGCTACTCAGAATATTCTATAACTTCTGTGATTAATAGCAGGTTTTGTCTATTAAATAATTTTTTAACCATCACTGTTGAAAAATTTTCTGAAACACCACACAATATTTAGGCATTGTAATGCTTTATAATTATTATAATGTTATTACCAAAGAAAAAACATTAGTTGAATAGAATAGGTGGTGCTCAATTTACTTTTCTTGCTCAGCCATAAGGATATGCATAAGAATAGCAAGCAGTGCTTTCGTCAACCAGAGCTGCTTTTCTTGTCTCTGATTAGATGTTTCATTAAAAAAATAAGAGGTCATAAGTACTACTTTTTGTTCAGACTCAAGAAAAAAGAAATGCTGACTGAAAACGTGCATAGAAACAGGTTTGCATTCGAAAGTTTTGCTTTGACACTGTTGATATGGAGATATGTGTGTACACGTATTTGAGACGCGTGAGGAGGAAAACCAGCCCTTCAGCTTTAGCCTGACAGCCCCTCAAACCCTGAGAGACATCCATGCAAAGAGCCTTTTATCAGTACATCTGGAAGCGAGCAGGAAGTACCAGCCCACTGGACCTCCACCTATTACTTGTTTGACAGCCGTGGGTTAATGTATGAGCAAGCAGACAATGGGCAGACATGATGGGGTCATCCTTAATGCAGATAAATGAAATCTGATAAAACACAGGATTTTACAAGGCTGCTAATGAAGGCTCTCAGGAAGCAATGGAAGGAAGACACGCACTATGCAGTGCTCTTTCTCTGCTTTAAAATGTCTTGCAATAGGACTTGAAATTTTAGACCAGACAATTTGCAGGTGAACTCCCTTCAGCCACTGAGGACAAGAGAATATGACATCCCATTTCCTTCCACTCTTACAAGTAAAATCCACAGTTCAGTTCCTGAGGGTAGAGCTCTAGAGGGATGCAAAGGAAATGAGAGGAGATTTCAGCCAGTTTAGGTACTCAGTCTCAATTTTCCTTAGAATTATGCTTAATACTGTCGGTTAACCAGTGCAGTATTCTCTGGAACTGTCTCATTCAGAAACACAGCCTTAAAAACCCAATCAGAACCCTCCCCCGCCTCACCCCCCACAAAAACACACAAAATGCCCAAGCAAACAAAAACAAAACAACAAAGAACCCATCCAAAACCAACCAACCAACACCAAAAACCCACAAAACTCTTACTTTCTCACTGTTTCAGGAGCCATAATGTGACCAGATTAACTTATCTAACTTCAGTGACGACTGACTTTAAGAAGCTGCTCCAATATTGCCCAGTGGGAAAAAGGCAACAAAAAACCATCAGGAAAAATATAAACCGTTCAATAAGTCACTTATAAAAACCCAGGATGAATGAAATTTTCTTATCTGCATACATACTAATCGAGACTACTAGGCATGTGAGTTAGACTTCAATGTACTTCAAGAAAAGATCATAAGCCAGTCAAGTGTAATCAATGATGTCCAATGGTACCAAAACGTTCTACAGCGACAGTACTTTGGTATGGGTTTTTTTCTATGATAAAAATAGTGAATAGAAGATTAAAAAAATAATAAAAATCCCCCAAAACACTGCAAAACATGACTAAGAAATTGTCTATCTAACAAGTCACAGATACCAGAACAGCATAGAGTTTATGTATATTTGAGGTAGGAAAAAAATATTGTAGAATACACAGAATACATGTAGAGAAATATTTACACATATGTTAATATACATATAGTAATATATACTATACGTACATTATTATATGCATGTACTTACATAAATATATTCAATGAATTTTGATTATTTTAATAGAATATTTGTTTTGCTTTTACATTTGTAAAACCAAAGTAACTGGAGAAATCAAATATTATCAACTATTTCAGTATATTGAAGGTGTTACAGTGAAAGACCCTAATGAAATAAAGGAGACCAAGGTGAATCTGGACTGAAATTAGAAATTAGTTACTGTAGTTAACGTCTCTTTATTGGCTACTGTATATTCTATGAAAACCTAAAAGATAGGAAAATACTAAGAGAAAAAGTAGAAATTTGTCAGTTTTACCCCATATAAATATGCATATGGGCCTAAGTACACAATACTATGTGTTGTGCATATAAAGTATTGTACATAGTGTATGTATAACAGAGCAATTTCTGAAAGGGTGCACAAACAATGTAGAGAGAAAGCATGGATAAGGGTCCACTAAATAACAAAAAGTCCAACTTTTTTAGAGCAAAATTAAGTTAGGAAGACTATAATGCACTAATCTGAACTCACAACTTCATTTCTGTTGGACGAAAAAGTGAAGTCTAAATCAACACGCAGTTAACATTACATATTTTTGTTCTATGCCATTTCCAGGTATTTTTTTTCCTAAAATTCATTGCCTTCCCTGTGATCTGTCATTTAATAATTGTTTTATTGATATCCTTTTCTTTTATTTTCATTTATATACCATTGACTACTGTTCTTTGTTGACCTAGAGAAACAACAAATTACATACCATTTTGGAGCTGTAACTGATTAAATATTTATTTTCTCCAGAAAAATGTTGAAGACTGAGTTTTATTGTAATCTGACATATCCTTGCAAACATGCATGCACTCTTTTAGACTGATTTTTCTGTACATTCATATTTGATTATATTCAAGTTTTAGCTTTCATGTATTAATCTCTGTCTGATCAGGCATTAGAAGACACAACTGGTTTTGATTAAATGATTACTTAAAAAATAAACCTGATTTATACTGAAACTTTATAGAACCTTATTGCTTTCGTATTTTACGTAATAAATTCAGCCTTGATAAATGCCAACTCACAGCTGGTTGTAAAATAGAAACATCAAGACAAAATATATATGTCTTATAAAAAGCACTAGGGGTGGGGTTTTGTGTGACAGATTTTTCATACAAATCTGTAACATTTCTGTGAAAATTAATAGCTTTTCTCACAAAGATTATTAAAAAAAAATCTTAATTTCTACAGAGATAAGATGGAGTGGAAAAAAGTCAAAGTTAAAAAAGTTTTCATATGATTAATATATGAACACATCTGGAATGATACATCTGAACATTCAAACATAATTTATCCTTCTGCCAGCCCTATACTTTGCTGCTTCTTTACTAAAAGAAATGACTGAACAAGAAAGTCTCTCTTCTATAGAAAGCCACAAGATAAACCCACAGTAACTGACTCTGCCAGCTGAGAAGTACCAGTGATGTTCTCAAATAAAATGAGGTTTTAAAAATATAAGCCACAAAATTATTCAGATTGCTGCTGGCACCTTTCTAGAACAGACTGATTTACTCAGCCTGGTCTCCCAGCTGTCCCCACTATTACTTTGCTGTCAATGGCATGACAGTAACTGAGTGCACTTCTACAAAGTAATTATTTGGTAATTTCCAGTTTACTCAGAACTTCAGCATCAATACTAAAGATGAGATTGAGTAAGGGACAACATGGAAATAAAGTAACCAAAAAAAAAAAGAAGAAAGAGAGAGAGAGAGAAACCCCCCCCCAACACATTACATGAAGAAAAAGACTGCAGTCTTCAAAGGAGAATAAGAGGAAACACCAATGATAACGGATTGAGACAAAACATTTCAAGAAAATAACTCTCAGTCCAAGCGCTTTGAAAAGTTCGGTTACGTTCAGTTTCATAATATTATTCTTAAGCCCTGGTAACGATCTTGGCATTGAGTCCAAATAAAATAAAAGCTAGATATCTAAATAGATATCTAAGCTACCGAGGAAGTGGTGCTTGATTGCTGTTGTAGGTGACAAGTACTTGTCAGGTACATATGAAAAACTTGCATAAAGATTTGGCATTCAGAATTGTCTTCACAAGTTTGCCTTAAAAGCTGTGTCTGACCAGTATTTTTACTTCACTGTTTCTGGAAAGAAAAATTCTTTCTGCATTTTGAGAATGAAGTATACTAGCAATCATCTCCATGCATCTTTTCAGGGCTACTCAGACATTTCCTAAGTTCGGCTAAGTTAATTAGCTAACTAGCTCAGGTAATTGATCTTCTTATTTTGAAAGGCCACTATGACAAGAAAATAAATTGTACTACTACTGTTAATTAATTCTGCTATTAACATAGAATTATATTTTTCCAATTTGGAAACTTCAAGCCCACATTTACGAGTTTTGGGGCTCCTGCATTCAGGAGCATTCATCTGCATCTCCATTTGTGAGCAATCCTCTACTCTGCTCTAGTCCATTCACAATTCATTCTGCTCTTTCCAGATGCAGATGCTGGCTGCAGCTGGGCAACAGAAGACCATACCAATACAATACAGTACTATCACTCAGATACTACTAGTCTCTGCTGGAAGTCTATTTGAGTTGAGATCACAAAAACAGTAGCATAGCTATAATGCATGTTTTGGAGCAGATAACCAAGACTTCCAGATTTCTGTATGAATTTAGGACTTATTAGAACAAGAGTTGGAAAAAAGCAGATAAAGCCTTTTTCATTTCATCACAATTCAAATTACTAAATCTAAGAAAAAGTCCATGTACATGAATTCAGATACTCCTCTTCTATTCAGCTAGGCCCTTACAATACAGAAAAACTATAGGATTTTAGACTGCATAAAGAGTACCAACAGCTTAGGTGGTTTGCACAAAGGGAAAAAAAGTGCACACAAAATGTTGAT
Organism: Melanocharis versteri; assembly: GCA_013397845.1. NCBI lineage: Eukaryota > Metazoa > Chordata > Aves > Passeriformes > Melanocharitidae > Melanocharis > Melanocharis versteri. Next base: position 253,245 of record VZTG01001432.1, read on the forward strand.
TAGGGCTCATAATTATAGAGGAAAAATTTATGATGATTAGGATATCCTGCCTCCACCCTATCACGTAACTCTGCTTGCCTACGTAAACAAACAAAGCGTTGTATGATTTACAGTTCTTAATGCTAATTAGCTTTTTCTTCATGTTTCCTTTCAAACTCTAAAAGCTGTTTTAAAGCATTTTAGAATGTTCATTATTGATTGATTCTCTGGAGATACAAAGTGCAGCAACACTGTGTAAACTTTGCAAGCAGGAAAATGTGTCAATTATTTAAAATGCTATATCAGCCAGAGACTTGTTGAATATTCAAATATTGTTTTAAGGGTATAGACCAAGGTTCGTATAAACTGTGTTGAAACATTTACAAGTGACATCTCATCTAATCAAAATAAAATGAAAAACATTTGTATGGGTGTGTGTGAGAGAGGGAGTCATAAAAATGCAGTTCTTAGGTAAACTGTATTTTAATTGATGGGAATTTGGCAATACTTAATATGCTTGTGACGGTCTAAAAAATATTAATTGGCCTAATTTAAGATCAGATTCCCATACTGTCTGGGTTGTGAGGAGCCCACTAGAGAAGAAAACCAATTACTTTAAGATGAAGCTTTAGGAATGAGCGTTGATAAAAAAGTTTCCCTGCAGTAATTTGTGTTTCCGGCTTTCTTACCAACTGCCTCAAAAACTAGAATATTCATGATGATTTTAAGAAGCAGGCTTAAGAGCCAAGTTCTTTGCAATATGATATTATGCTTCAAAGGTTTCTCAAAATTCTCTTTTTGGAGACTAGTGGGAACATGGGCTTGGCATACGTGTCCACCAAAATATCACCTCTTGTTTTTGTTAATGGTGAGTTGGTAGCAACTCCTTTGTAAAACAACATTTAATTGCTGCCCAGAATGAATAAATTTACCACCTATTCCTGCATAATACTGGAAGAAGTTCCTCAGAAAACTCATGAAATGTTCATCTTATTAAAAAGGTTCCCATCCTTCACAAAAAGTAGTGATTTGAAAAGGTTAAGGTCAGAAGTAAATCAAATCAATTGAACTATTTAACCCTGGCTAGAGATTTTACTGTTCTTTTCCAATTACTTTGGTCATTTCACAGGTTCAGTGCCTAGAGAAATTTTAACAGACCAAAGTCCCCCCACCATCAAATTTATACTCTACAGTATTATGGTTTCCAAACTACTGTTAGGATGTAACAGAAAAGGAGGTCATTTTTTTTCAACTCAAGTGCAAGATGTTAACTGCACATTTCAGTACTAGGTAGAAGAACATCATGAGTATCCTGATGTCCTGACAAAAATAGCATCTTTCAAACTGTACTTCTTAGCCTGAATAGCAGCTGATTTCGTACAGAAGGGATGGTAGTTCTCAGATACAGAAGAAATAAATCTTTATCTTTACAAGCTCCAGTTTAATTTCAGGCTGTCAAAAACCACCCAGCTGTAACTGCTACAATGATTTAATATTACAAAATTTTTCAATGCCTGAAAGAATCCCCTGTGAACCCAACCCTTTTAATCCGGTAACATACTAGCTCAATTTTTATACTTGGAGGCAGTTTAACTTGCTATTCCAGGGCTGCTAAGTTTAGATCCAGTTTCTGAACTTAAAATTTCAAATAAAAGCCTTTTATTTATCACCTAACAGAAACCGTACTTTGAACATTATAGGCTTTTTCCTCACTTGAAAAAACAAAATGTCCTAGAAATCCATCCAGCTTCCACAGTGCAAAATGATTGAAGATTAATGTTTGTGTCACAAAAAACATCTGCCTTTATTATATGTTGGAAGAGGATAGCAGTGTCTTTCTGAGTATGATATAAAAACCAATCTTACATTTCACGTGCAGTGTCTCTAGTATCATTATATATGCTTGTGAAATTTTCAAAGAGCAATATAATATCCTGTAAATCGGTTTTTTACATCTACATTAATCAGGTTTTCGGTCTGTTATCTAACTGAGAAAGACCTAACTAGCTGAATATCAAAACATACCTACTACCTCATAACCTGCAAAGATGTCTGATTACAATCATCTTGTGCATAAACCAAAACTAATTACTAGATTGAATATTTAAGGAAACAACTATTGTAGTGTGGTTAACTAGAAATAAGACTTAGCTCTTCCTGTGTTTTGATCTTTATGGCTGTCCAAGTCATCATTTAAGCAGGACACTGCCAAAGCATCTAACAGTGCAGCTACATCCCAATCAAAGACATAGTGTGAATGAAACATTAAAAGATATAAAAATTATTTAATCAGTAAAATGAGAGTTTCTGTCCAATAGAGGAATGTAGATGTTTCAGGTCTGGTGATTTGATTATCTTTAATGTCTTTCTGGCCTTATTTCAAAAATTTATTGTCTCAGTTTCAGATGAAATAAATCTGAAGGGGAATGATATACTCCTCAACTTAGTTTGTTTTGGCATAGTATTCAATAAAAGACTTTCATTTACATATCATGTGATTTGATAAAACAAGTTGCAATTACTGCACAAAACATGGCATCATTCTCACTCATTAAATCCAGGCAATAATTTTTGCTTTTCGTAAACCCACAGATTATTTTCCTCCCCTGTGAATTTGCTTCCTAATCATTTATTTATTAATGAAAATACAATTACTACAGAAATCATAATTTCTGAAAACCTCTAATTTAGCATGTATTAGGCATTTTATTTTTCAAAAAAGAGGAAGAGGATTTTAGTTCAGACTCTTTAGAGGTTAAAAATAAAGCTAGTTAAAGAAACCTTGCCTTTTATAGGGCTATAATATAGTTAGCTAATAATTTAAAAAAAAACCTCTTTCAAAAAACAGTACAAAACCATTTAATTTAGGTATGATCTAGGAGATCTAATAAAATAAATATTTTAAGATGAAGGGCTGAACACAGATGTGACAAGTAGATAACAATCCACAAAAACAAATGTCAGTGACATGGTTTTCTGGAACTTTACTAATAAAACAACTGCAAATGAAGTTATGGGAAGTCTTACTACAAAGAATACAAGAGATACCTTTCTGTCTACCTGTCTGTTGACGCAAAAGGAGAATCCAGGGCAAAAAAATGCTTTGTTTCTACTATTTTATCCAAACAATGAATTTTGACTACTTTTCCCCTTTGGAAAACAGATTCTTAGCTAAGACTTTTAAGACCTTTAAAGGATCTCATCCTTTAGAACAGTGGTCTAACAGATAGCATGTTTTCCAGGGTCCTGATTTCATAATAATCTTTTTGCTTAAATCCACAGACATTCTCCTATCTGGAGCCCTACCAGTCTTACCAAGCATTGCTATCATGGCTAGGTAGAAAACATAATGCCATGCAGAGCAAACCACTTTTCTGTTTCCAACACTACTGATACCAATAAGTCTTTGTTTGAAAAAAACCAGTTTTTTTCTAGACCCTTTGCATTATTAAATGTTTCTGAAATATTTCACTTGCATTAAAAAATGAAAGTAACAGCCAATCTTGTCATTTTTATGGATTGGCATCATTTCAGCCTGTGTTCTTCTCACTAGCAGCAAGAAGGATTAGAGTGAAAACACTGTAAACCAAGACTGAAAGAACTAAAATTCATGGAAACTAGCTGGAACAAGAAGCATTGTTCAGCCAATATAACATTCTTCAAATACATCTGAGCAGATGCCTTTGAGATTTTCTATAAAATTTATATGATCCTAGGATGGACAAATAAACTGTAATACCATTTTTCAGAAGATTGTAAAGAAGAGATTAGTCAAACAGATTTCAGTTTCAAAAAGGTGGTCTCTAGAAGTATGAACAGCAAAACACTAGAACAAACTGTCTAGGGATGTGGAGATCTATGCCTAGATGGATCTTAGGTATTCATCAGGGAAGACATATAGATGACACTTTGGGGTAAGGGAACGCATCAAACTGTTAACATGCTTTGAAGGCCTAATTTCTATGTCTATGATTTCTGTTATAGAATAAATTCCTTTAAAAATTAAAAATAAAGACTGCTTCCGACTCAGTTGCAAGAAGCAGAAAAACAAGTTTTACTGGCCACTAAAGCAATAAATCTACTTTACTGCTGTAAAATTTATTTGGGTTCAGCCCTGGAAGGTAATTTCTCAGATTCTTTTTCTAGTTCTTTGTATCAGGTGTCCATTTGCACCATTTCTAACACAAGCTCCATATAGCAATACAATTTGCTGAGAGGGCCTCTTAGTCTGGCAATATTTACATATATCTTCTTTTACTTTCTGGAGAATATAGTCAAGAAAAAAAGAAAAATATCAAAGCATCCTCTCTCTCTATAGACTCCTGCTGCTAATGGATGAGCTCCCTTTCCCTCAGTGATCAGACAAGGTTCAAGACATTACTTTTAATATATTTCCATTTATTTTAATGTCTTCTACGAAACAATATTTCACAGAAAAAAAAGTTCAAACCAAACGTTTTATTTTACTTCTATTAATTAATGACTGGAAATTTAAACAGCATTAAAACAATACAGCAACTCCCCTACTATTTAAAAGAATCAACATAGATTATTTTGTGAAGGAATGTTAAGTTTAACAGTGTGCATCAAGAAGATGCAATTGCAAGAGGAATAAAAACATTATATGGATATGAAATTACTTCCAAGTCTTATACTACAAAGCAAGAAAATTCAAAGTAAAATTTACCCTGAAAAGAAATCTAAATACATAAAGGAAAAAAATACACAGTGGAGCACTGAAATAATTTCTGGATCATGTTCACATAACTGTTCCATAATGCACTTACATTGCAGTGTTCTTTTACTTCAGTTTCTATTGTCTAAAGAAATTTTCTTCTTTTTGTTTTACTTTCTTCTAGTGAAAACTCCTAAGTTTCCATATATCTTACAGAATATATTATAAACCAATTTGACAAAGTCAAAAAGAAACCAAAAACAGCATTTGAATCCTGTAGAAAACTATATCCAATAAAAGGGAGTAATATTTATCTTTATAAACCCATATGCTGTTGAACAAATAAAGACCCTTCATACTCCAGAAATAGAACCAGATGTATGTACAGGCTAAACGCAATTGGCAGAACACAGAAAAGCTCAAAAAGAGCTGAAAGTGGAGTTAACATTAATCTAAGTAAAAATATTATGTACTATAAAAAACTACCCAAGTATTTCCACAAGTTTATATGGAATCAGAAATTCAGATTAAAACACTTATTACATGTGATCTACAAGAGCAAGCTTCTGTGTTGACACCTATTTGCCATATCATTCAATATAATTTTTCATAATGAATGGTAAATATGTAATATATATATTATTCTTATTAAGAAGTGTTATGTCTTTAAATTTTCCTTAAACTACCATAGTCAATTAACTGTGGTTTTGGATGTGCTGACTGGAGACTCATAGTTTCATTCAAGACTTATTAAAATCAGCGGCAAACTGTTCTTGGATTACCAACACATACAACAGAACTAGTTCCAAGATCCTCTTCCAAAATTTAAAATTAAAGCTTTAATTTACTATCACTATCCTCAACCTATACACCACCACAGATGGCTTTAAAGTATCTCTTACAAGATGAAACATAAAACATCTGTTGAAAACACTTTGAGGACATGAAAGAAAACTATTTTTTCAAGTTTTTAATTTTTAATATAGAACAGGTTACCTAAAAAAAAAAACCTTGAGAGATTTTCATAGGACCAAACTATACATTTTTCCCATGTTCAATACATGTTTTTTCCATTAAATCAGTGTTTGGTATTGTAATTTGTCTTTAAACAGTGCTTACAGAGATAACATTAAAAGTTGCCATGTAACAAATGAGATTTCCTCTTATTGTGAGGAAGAAAACACTCCCTCTTAGTCACAGTTAATGGAGAAGAGGGGGGAGCAGAGTTTCAAACAAGCCTGTTTCTTTATTTAGTTGTGGTTGCCAAATTGCACCACATTCGCATTCATCAAGTTTTTCAAACAAGTTCCTTTCTTAAATTGTTTCAAGGGTTTTATTTTTTCAATATAGTTTAATTTCAAGAGGCAGATTAATGCTGAAAATTAATTGCAGCACTGAATTGAAAGCTCCACTTCAATGTAACATCAACTTTTTAAAAAATTAAAAATAATCCGAAAATACAAAATTATATCAATTTAGAAGTAAACTTTTAATGATATACATAGTCTCGAAAGTTCATCCAGAAAAGATACTGTTTTAGTAATTTACACTATATTTAGATATTCTAAAGAGAAACCCCCATCACAGTCACTGTTACAAACATTAGCACTGGAATGTTCCACTAGTTGAAGGCGATTTACAACATAATATTGATTCAACTTACAAAATACAGCTTCAGATTCTCTGTTCTTATCATCATATTAGTCAAAATTTTCACAAGGATAAGAAAACCTAAGGCTAATAGGACAGTAGCAAGACTACACTCAGCTATAACCGTCCACTTAAGAATTTGATAGAATTATACTAAAAGGAAATGTACTGGGGAAAATGAAACATTAGTGCTGTCTTACGCAGTTGCTGAAACTCACACTTTCAAGTTCACTTCTAATTCAAGTGATAAATACTGCTATTTCCGTTCTGAGTATTCTCATTGCCAAATACAAACACCAGGGATTGTTAAGAAAAAAATACAGTGCCCACTACAAACCTCCTCATCTATCACCTCGTTATTTCCTCATTTGTCTAAGCATTAACCTGCCTGCAGCTGCTTTCGGAGGTAAGCAATCTGTACCCCCTCCTGTTAAGAAGGCTCACACATAGTCAAGACTATTTTCTCTCAGCTTGCCTGCAATTGCTCGGCTCTTAAACTGAATCTTGCATACTCATGTTTGGTCGTGAATAAAGAATTTTGTGCCAAAACACTGGGAGAAAGAAGTGGTAGTTTTTATCAGTTGGAGTCATAAAGGCAGCAGCTTCTCCAAGCTCACATAAGGCACATAGCTGTGATGTTTTACAACTCTATCATATACATTTCTAAAACAGTCTACCAACATTTTCAGAAGGGAAACCAACTGTCATTAAACCTATTGTCTTTATATTCTGGAGCAAAATCCCTTTTTGGCTTCCATTTATAAATTGCTTATGCCATCTATTTTGGTCAGTAAGAGGCTGCAAGGCAGTACCATGCATAAATATGTAATGTACTACCAAAAATCGCACAACCCACTTGTCTGATGACACAGCAGAGGGGGAAAAAAAAAAAGAAAAAAGTGATCATATACCACTTCTATTTGACTCAGATAAGCCAATCCTTTCAAAGCTTTGTTGTCCCCAGCTCCTGCCAAGACTTCACTTTGAAGGGTCAGCTTTGACTTTTGGAGTACCATTAAGGAAAAGCCAAGCCTTGGGTAAAGGCAAGGGGCCGATGAACCTCTGGTCATTCAAGATCAAAAGCTGACAAAGAAAACCTGATGAAAACAGCTTTCTTAGCTGCCTCCTTCATACAGTTCTGAAAAATACCTTCCTCCTCGTTTACCTGCATATTACTGTATTAAGAATACTATTGTTAATGTTGTTGGAGAAAATTTTTTTATGAAATCAACATATTTTATATCTAACCATTTCATATGATCCACACAAAATTCAAATTACACTAGTCACAGCAGTGTGTATATTTTTATGCCTGAGTTTCTGTCATTTATTATTTCTAACAACCAGAAAGAACCCCTTCAAAGCTTTCATCAGCTGGACGGCCTTCTGTTTTCTTTGGAATCAGATTCAAAGGACATCCCTTGGCGCATAACCCATGACAAGCTCTGGCTAATCTGTCAACAAGGCAACACAAAGGAAAATGAAGCCCTACTCTCCTCGCCACTGCACTAGGACACCTGCAGGTTGGAGCCTGAGGATGGTCTATTACACTCCCCATGCATCCACTCAGATGTAAAGAGAGGCTGCATCTGATGTCAGAAAATATGTGAGGTGGGCAAAAGGCATGTTTCTAAACCTTGGGAAGTATCAGTTTTCCTTTAAATACCATCGCGATGTTGTATGGGTATATTATGATAGGATTTTATGCAGTTAATTTTTTTTATTACTAAGATCAAACCCTATTCTACTGGGTCTACCCAGTAGAAAAAAATGCAAAAGAGGATGCATGGTATTAAATCACGTACAAGTGCCAGGGAACCTTGTTCTGAAACTTGTGGGAGCGATTTGTGTCCTGTTACATTTGCTTCATGGTATGGATATTTGCACACTTCCAACCTTTTGTATGAGAAGATCTGGGAACAAAACCCAATGTTTTTATCAGGAAAATCCAGCATTTTTTCTTATCAGGTAAGCTTGGTTTGGCTTCTAAAACTAAAAGACAATTTTTTTCAAGATTACATGCATTCATCAAGTGAGCTTGTGTTCCAACTGCTAGACTTTGAAAACTCCTCTGTGTTCCAGAATGCATACCCTAAGCTGGAAAAAAATAGACAAGATCTTTTATATATATATATATATATATATATATATAAATCTACTTTATTTTACCATAGTCTTGATCTTAGTATATTAATAACCATTTCAACACCAGTATAGAATACATTCAGACATTTTTGCCCATGGACAAACAACTGAAGCCTATGCAGTAAGAATGAGTAAGTTTTTTTAACAAATAGCATTAGGTGTGTCAGGAGACCCAACATAGCACGTTAAAGGTTTCATGCATACAGCGTGTAGAGAGATGTGAACATATGAAGAGAGCTCTTGTTGTGCTAGTACCTCAGACCTGCAAATGTGGCAAATTTAAAGACTATTATAAGGTTTTCCTAATTCCTTGAGCTAAACTGTAGCAACGCGCATATTTCCTTCTTTTAGTTATAAAAATCTTCCACGTTCACATTTTCTGAGTATACCTCTATTCTATCTGCAAATTGTTTGGATTTTCCCCTTCCTTTCTTCAATTTTGTCAAACATATTTTTCTTGCAATAGTTTTCTCAGAATTTCTCTCTTTCTAGTGTTGATAGTTAACTTATTTCAGTGGCAAGGTATCTGGCTACGTTATCAGACATGACAAGTTCTCACCCATTCACTTCTGTTCTGCTGCTTCTTCAGCTTTACCACCATAACTAGTGCAACTGGTCTCGGACATATAACCACTAAATGATCTGATTAAAAGGACCTGCCAAAAAGGAGGTAAGGGGCAGAACACGGCCGAGAGCAAGCAGAGATGAGGAGGAAAAAAAAAGAGATTTGATGTAAACTGCACAAACTAATCTTCCGGTGGAAAGTTGAATTAAATCTCAGAATTACAATAGTGACTCTATATCAGACAATATTTATTAAGCACCAAACCTGCAAACTTTACTTCTATAATCACTATAACCAAAGCAACGCACATTTTCTACTGGTGGGGGGTATAAGCATTTGCACTCAAATATTTTTCTTTCACTTTTTTTGCATTGAATAAGAAAAATCTTAGATGTAATAAAAGACAAACATAGATAACATTTTGCCCAAAGAAGTGACCAAGATAACGGCAGAAATAAAAAAGTAACAAATCACAGTCTCAGACAACAGTTGTCATGGCTTAGATTATTATAGAAATGACCATCATCATAAAGAGACAGAAAGGAGGGTAAGAGAACGAAAGCAGAGTATTGGTATCATTACTAAACCAGTGAAATTCAAGTACTTTGTATCCTCCTGCTTAATATAATCTAAGTTTTGCCATACTACAGAACCCTCCTTCTTTTGTATAAGGTTTTAAGCTATATCTGTAGATCACACTAGAGAAGAGAAAAGAATTATATTACTTTAATAGATATCTTGTAGTTCCTTTATCTTCAGAAGAATGGTAGATATTTAAAAAAAAAAAGATGAAAACTATCTGGAAACTTCCTTCTCCCAGTCACTGGAAAGGAAAGGTATTTTATTTTAGCTCATTTTTAATGTGCTTCATGTGTCTGACTCCAGCTGAACAGTGTGCCTGCAGACAAGTTTGCACAATGAATAACCTGAAGTGTAAAAGTTACATGCACCGCATGTGACGCTTTTCTGATGCCATTTTTCACGATGAAATTATTCCATTGATTAAATCAATTTTTTTCTGCTAACATCAGAAATTTGACAGAGAATAAGCACACCACCTCTGACTTCTTTTTTTTTTTTTTTTGACAGCTATAACAGATTTTTTTCTGTCTTTAATTTTTACAGGTTTTTTTACTTTTTCTGACAACCCCTCCTGGAAGTTACGTATAGAAATATAGCCCAAGCCCCGCCAATTAATTTTATGTTTCTGGAATATTAACTTTTATCTCTTTGGTTTTAATGGCTCTTTTCCTCACAGTTCTATTTACCATTTAATTTGCACAGCAGTCTTTAATGAACGTATTTTTTAATCTTAAATACCCATTCAGGAGTTGATATGCCTCTTCCAGTAGTAGTAGCAGCAGCAGTTTCATTTGCAACAACTACCAGCGTTAGTCGCTGACACTCTTAACTTGCTACTCTTCAATACATTTAATGATCTACATACTGCAGTTCAGAGGGTTCTGCTCTAACCTGAATTCTTTGGAGGTGCCCCCAAAGCTACTGTATTTGCTTAATTCTACAATGGCCCATTTTTCTTATTAAATTACATTTTCCTCTGAACACTGCAGCAGAGGGATCGGGAACATAGAATACATTTGGACTAGTATTTCAAACACCTCTCACTCAAGATTACATTGTTCCAAAGTTTGGAAGTGTTTGAACTCGCTTCATATAATGTGAAAGCACAGTCACTATGACTGTTTTGGTGCCCATGTTTGTTTTATACTAAATCTAAACCGACTGACAGAACTAATCTTTTCTTATGTGTATGTAAATTCATTAAATAAGAAATAAAGTATACCCTACGTATATTTCAGTTGGCAAATAGCAATTTTCACCTAAACATAATGAAGTTTCTGGGGAGATCACCAGTTTGTTCAAAAGCTTTCAATGTTTTTGCAGCTGACACTACTTCTGTCTACCCACATAAAGACATTTCCCATATCAGGGGATTTCAGATTTGGCACAAGAAAAGAGGGCTTACATTAATTTCTATACTTGGAGTCTTTCTCCTCCTGTACAAAGATCATAAATCTATAAATTTTAAGCTACAATATAACATCAAAATTCTAGCATCCTTACAAAAACAGAACGCAGAAGCTTTTAATTGACATACACTGTGGTGGGTTGACCCCAGCCAGCAGCTGAACTCCCATCCAGTTGTTTGATTACTCACTCCAGTGGGATGGGGAGAGACTTGGAAGAACAAAAGTGAGAAAAACTCATGGGTGAAGATAAAGACAGTTTAAAAAGTAAAGAAAACCAAAACCTAATAAAAAAAGCCCCAAGAGATTTAAAGGCAATCACTCACCACCTCCCACAAGCAGACCTGATGCCCAGACAGCCCTACAGCGAATGTTACCTTGGGAGAGCTGTTTGCAGCCAATTTTATTGCTGAGCATGATGTTATATGGCACGGAATCGCTCTTTGGCCAGTTCAAGTCAGCTGTCCCAGTGCTGCCCCCTCCCAGCTTCTTTTCCACCCTCAACCCACTCCCTGTGGGGACAAAGGGAGAAGCAGAGGAGGCCTTCTGGCTTTACACATGAATAATCCATAGCAAAAGTATCGGTGATATTAGCATAGTTTTGGTCACAGTCTAGAACATAGCACCATGCGGGCGGTGTGAAGAAAATTAATTCCATCCCATGAGACCCCACACAAATACTAAAAATGAACAAAAGGTGTGTTTAACTACAATAAGAAATAAAAAAGCGTGAGTTTAGAAAATAGACTTGACAGTATGTTTGTCTGAATATTCATAGAATCAGTCATAGAATATTGGGCTAGAGGGGGACCTCCCACATTGTTTGAAATTTAGTTAAAAGTTCTTTCAAAAACTGTTTCACTATTGATATACCTACAGAATAAGGTCATTTAAGAAAAACAGCTCTTCTAAAATTAACACATTTAAGTAGGCTCATCTCAGGCCCTTTCTAAAGGCTGGCCTGGGAGCTGTCATTTGGGTCCTGTTAATAGGAAAATTTGTTAAAATGGCAGTTAAGAGCTGTGATGCAAATGAATCAAGTCCTAACATAAAGCTACTCCAGTGGAATGTTTAATCTAAATCAGACACAGGATTAGTTTACTTTGCTTCAAATGACATTTGTATACTTCATCAAAGGAAGTGCTTATAATGTGCAATAATTTTTATTTTAAAATTTAAAGTCTATAAAAAGTAAATGACTGGCAGCAGGAAAAGAGGACACAATACAAACCTCCTGTCCCACCAGTGACCTCTCTCATGAGTTACAACTACTACCTTCTGCAGATGTCAGAGAGAGTTTATTCTTCACAGTCTTTCATCCCAAAGCAGTGCCCAAATACATATGCAGAAAGAAGTGGGAAAACATGAGTGGCTGTACTATAGGCATTGAAATCTGAAAGACCCTGAGCCAGTTGAAACCAGCCATAATGTCATTCTCTTAAGATGTAACCTGTTCTTCATCTTACAACAGGTTTGTGGAAAGAACCTTGGCTTTGTCAAAGCAAGAAAAGCACAGCTGTATCACAGTCAATAAAATTTAAAATTATGTTTCCTTGAAAAAAAAAAACCAAAACAATTTGTCAATATAAATCAGCTTTTTCAGAAAAAATATCCTGAAAGTAAGCTGGTTTTGTCTACTAATGTCCTTAACATTACAAGCAGCCATTTCTGATCAACATTGTGTCAGGTTTCTTCCTGTTTCCTAAATAGAACATGTGCAAGCACAGCTGGCTCCTGACAGAAAACTGAGCAGGTTCTACATCAAACTGAGAGGGCAGACAGCATCAGGAAGGACACAATAATCTAGCCAAGCTAACAGAAAGGACTAATGTACATGCAGCCACAAACATATCGATGCTTTCATCACAACCAGAAACTGTAACCATGGTTACGCAGAAATATCAAATCCACGACAGATACAAGACCACTACAATATGCTTTCTTTTTTCACAGAGTTGCAAATCTTTAGAAAGTAAATAACTTTATATCAGCCTTGAAAACCCTAAGCAATGAATACAGAACTCTGTAATCGCTAGATGCTGATGCTCTTCTTCTATATAGACCTGCTCTTTGCTTTCATGAGAAGGTTTTGTACTAACTAAATTTCATACAACTAAACATCTCAAAGCTGGGAATTTGCTTACCAGCAAGGATGACTACTGAAATACACACTAGAACAAACTTACAATATTTCCTATCAGGCTTCCAAAAACACAGAGCTGTAACAATTAAAATACCAAGCCATAAGTGCAAACAGGACATCTTTCTCAGGTCAGAACAAAGGCTTTAACTGTCCTTTAGCTTTTCTGTCCTTAAGGTACTGCAGCTAACTCCAGGGCCTCTCACATAACTCAGAGATACCAAAACATTAAGTTATATAACCCTTTCTGCTGAACAGCTTCAGTTTGCCTCCTAGCACAGGGTGCAACCCACAGGAAATGGGACTGAGGCTCAGACAAGGTCAGTAGCAACACCTCAGTGAGCTGAAACAAAACCAGAATTCCATGATTTCATCCTTTTTTGTTCCAGAAGTCAGGCATGAGAATATCATTCATTGCTTTTCTGTAGGTCTTTCCCCACAATTATCAAGAAACAAATAAAGAAAAGGATTTTACTTTATTCTATCATTACCTATAAATTTTTTAAGTATCTATTTAGGGGATTACCATTTCAGTTTAGAGTTAGAAGCATCAGCTTGCTTAAAGCATAGAAATAGACATTTTTTTCTTTTAATTTTTTTTTAATTTGAGTGGGAATAGATATGACAAAATTACATCCAAATAGAAATAAGAATGTTAGTGACAGAGATGGGTGTACTGTATAACCAAGGCATTGGTAAATAGTAAATTAAAGCTTTAATTTTAAATGTCCAAGTAGACTTGGACAGACAAATCTATATCTCAACAGTTCTTACGGCGTGCTTTTATGGAGCACTCTAAGTAAACAAATCAAGTAATTAAACTGTACCGTGGGAGCAGAATGTGCATTTCATTCATCTTCAGCTGGAGGTGGCTAAACCTCCTCTCCCTCTCTCTTCCCTTCTTACTTGAAAGGAAACATCTCAGCCTTACTGGCTTTCTTCCGTGATTCTCTCTCATCTAGATTTACTTAATTCTCACTTAACCTCTTGCCAGAAACAGTCATTCCTGTGGAAGGACTGATTGTTTAGCATCTCTCTCTATAGGTGATCAGTTATGAAATTTCATATGATCATCTCAGTCCTAACCAGTTTGTTCTGTATTTTTGCCTTTTTACAGAAAAATATCACCCATTTGTTGGAAAAATAGAGGGGAGAAAGCATACATGCACCATCTGAACAAGTATCTTAGTGAAAGGATATTAGAATACCATGATTGCAACATAACTGTTGGCTTTTATTTCATGCTTGCAAGATCTAGTAATGCAGGTCCTTGTCTTAATCATTTTCCACGATTGCTCGCAAGCTACCTTACCCTCCCACTTTCAGAAGACACATTGCACCTAACGCCATCCCATTCAAACTATTAATTATTAATTAACTTTCTTGCCATTCTTAGGGTCAATATGGAGCTGGAGTCACACAAGTCTTGGTAGAGCTCTCTGAGCTGGATCAGGCATGTGAATGATTCCTCAATAGGCACACACTTACAGAAAGAGGTTATTATCAGACAGGAATAACATCTATGAAGCACACAATAGCTGATAATTTTCATGTAATAATAGTTCTTCTACTGCCAGCATGTCTTGGCTGGCATCTATGGGAAAAGGAAAATGTTCTTTAACATCAGGATATTCCAGTGCAGGGTGGTAATACAAAACACAGCTCCTCTGAACACACATCTGGTGCCAGAAAGTGAAAAGTCTTCCAGAGGCTTGGTATGAATAAAAGGTGTAGGATTATTTTAAAAATGGGGAAATAAACTATTCTGGTTTTCTACAGAAATGATTCAATTTTGTTTAGTTTTTCACTTTATTTCTGTAGGACTGTTACTGAGACAAGTAACCCTAAAAGGCTGTTGTAGTTATTAAACAAATAAAGAAAAATTTAAAATGTTTTTGTGAGAAAAAGAGGAGGTAAGAAAACCAGATATCTTTACTCAGCAAAAGCCAAGAAGCAGTACATGCTAGCTAACTTCCAGCTCTAATTTTAAATTATGTGCCACTCAGAGCACTGATTTATTAGGATTAGATTTATTGCAAGCAACTATTTGAGACCATAGTTTCCACTTCAAATACGGCCCCAAACATTTACAAGAACACACAGTCTACACAAGTGTTTATTCATCCACTTTTTTCAACATGCCATAATAAAAGTGCTCTATTCTTACTTCCAGAGTCATAACATTTTCTGTTAAACTTGCAAAAGCAGACAGCTTCAGGCTGTAGCCAAAAAAACCAGAACCCCTTGTTGATTTACCTGACTTTCCTATCCAAGTTCATGAGAAAAAAAGGCACAGGCCAAAGGAACATCTAGTCAAACACCCCCTTTTCTCAGAATGAACAAAATGACTGGGAAAAGTAAATAAATAAAGTATACAGTGATATTTCTCCTGAATACTCTCCCAATCTCCAGATAACTTGAAACATGGTGACTTCCTGAACCAGAGGAAGCCATCTTTGCCTTTGATTTTTCTTGGGTAAATTTAGTCGGCCTGCCATACAGACTACACAATTTTTTATAATAAAAACAGTTTACAGATAGCTTAAAGGGTGAGGCATAACAAACCACAATTTTCTACTGGTAATTTTTTTGTTTGTTTTTTTTTAACCTTGGTACTGATACAAGTATTACTATTGTTAGATTTCATGTTACTTAGTACAAGTTGTATGACTTGTTATTACAAAAGTGCTATTTAATAAAAAAAAGTCAGAGTATAGCAGTCGCAATACATAATAATCTTTTTTAAACAAAAATAATGGAATTAAGATGTTGGTTTAATTGCAGTACCTCCAACTCCTGTTCATCAAGATGTCTTTGGCAGGAGCTCTTCTATGTCTTACTTTATCCTCCCTCCTACAAAACCCTTTTTGGATGAAAACCCATCCACTTTCAAATAAAGTAAAAATCCAGATAATTCAAGAGTAAAACACATGCATGCATGCGCACACACTAGAATTTTGATGCGGTACACAGCACACTGAAAACATTTTTCTCTTTTTGTCTGCCTTGCCTACTTCCTAATATTACTGACTGGAGCTTATATATATTACTATTTGGTGCTTGAGAAACAAAAAAATAAAAAGTGCAGAGCATATTACTCTAAAAAGTGTGCCATCTTGCGTAAGTGAAAAAGACTGTGAGCATATATATATATATATATGGCTTTTATCAGTTACACAGCAAAACACTTCTGTCAATGAAAAAACCGATCCCTCTTGAATGCCTTCCCCTTCCCAGCCCCTCTTTCTCCACAGCAGAGGGGAGCTATAAGAAGACACCATTCCCTCACTTCCAGCAACGGAAGAGCTTTTGAAGACAGAACTACTGACATCATCAAACCAGGCCTCACAGCTAGCCTCTGGAAAAAAGAAAACAACATTCTTACTCTGTAAACTGGACAACATTTATTTCTAAGAACAGAGCACACCCATTGTGAGTATGAAAAAGAAAGGAGTTGCTTTCACAGTCAAAACCCTTGAAAGGAAAACACAGCTGCACCTGCAAGTTTTCTTTACTGCAGCACAAGCATTGCCCTACACTTTCTTAAGGAGTGCCTAGAAGCCAAAGGTGCAAAATTAGCTGAGTTCTTATGCCCTTGTGCATGAGGAAGAACAATGCTGTCATTACTCCTCTTTTTTTTTTTTTTTTTTAAAGGACAAAACTGATGTAAATAATCCTGGGTGCAGTGGCTATCCCAGCTTCTTTTGGTTCCAGTCAGGTAAAAAAACACAGGCAATAGAAAAGAATCCGGATTAATTGAGTTGTTTAAGAAATAATTACAACAAATACTCTCTCTCTGCAAGAGAGTGAGAGGTGACTACAATACAGGCAGGTCCCTCTGTACTTATTCTACAGCCACTCTCTCCAGCATGTGGCCAGATCTTGCGCTTTGCCTAAAAGCTTCTTGGCAAACCATCTGAAGTTGATTTAGGTTCCTGTAGTCTCTCTGCAGGAGACTCAGCCACAAAGGTATAATGATGTAAAGGGTTCAAACTCTGCCTGGAGAAGAGAATGACTTTAAGAAGTCAAGCCAGACAAAAGAAAAAGAAAAAAAAAATCACACCAGATGTCATAAACATTCATGTCAGAGTATCTGAGGCTCTATGTTCAAGAAGCAGGAAAATTCAGAAGATATTGCTATATTCAGAAACTATTTCTGCACAATCTAAGCTGTAATGAAATTCCATTCTTTCCTGTCAGAATCCTTAAAGAAAAAAATAACACAGTTACCACCTGCCCTCCTGAAATGCAGGAGGACCTTGCAAGTCTGAGCTCCCTTACGCCAGCAAAGTTTAACCAAGTCAAATGCACGTCATGTGTTCTATCAACATATACAAACACAGCTGGCAGGATGCATTTGAAGCCTGGATAACATGAAGTATACACCTGCACTTGAGTCTGATTATAACTTTTTGCTGCGGCTGCTTTATAGAATGGCGCATTTCAAAGGCAGCCAGAATTTTAAGAAAAGGTTAGGCTCGCTTGTCCTCCCCACGGGTGGTCCTCTTCCTCTTCAGGCTGACATAGCGTGCTAACATTCAGTAGATTGTGTGATTTCATTCTCCCACCTCACCCCCTCCCTGAACGTTTTTCTCTTTTTCCACCTCCTCCTCCTTTTCCCTTCATTCCCTCCTGCCCCCAAATCAGCTGTATCCGGCTATAAACATGAATTCTTACAAACAGTGTACATTGCTCAGTGTACATTGTAAGCTCTCTGTGTTCCTACTGGCTGCTATTCCAAATGCAAGCCAAATCACTTAATTTAAGAATTACAACATCTGCATTTGTATACTGAAGCATTTTCTAAAAAGATAAAGCAGGAGGCCAAATTCTAAACTCACTGATGCCACTGAATAATTTCACTGATGCTAAAAAGGGTTAGTACAAACTTTCCTCCAGTATCACAGAGATCAGGATTTCACCGTTTGCTTTAGTTGTGTGCTGATATTTTCTTCAAACAGATGATGAGAAAAGGAAAATAATTGGTGCTGCCATTCCAAATATTTGATCCTTGTGAACGCTCAAGAGTGAATTCCATCTCTAGTGTGCCTTAATTTCTATGAAAAACTGCATTTTATTATTTCTCCATCCTCAAATCTACATCTTTAATAGATAGGAAATTGCATGAATATCTCCCTACACTGGCCTTTTCAATTTACAAGAATAGTATTTACAATTCAAAAGAATAGCAGGAAATGTCTAATAGACTTAGCACTTGGTCTCTAGGAAACGAGAAATACCATGCTAATCACTGAAGGCTGCACCTTAACTGTATTAAAGTGATTTAGCAAGCATGAGAAAGTGTACTTTTCTGTGGGCAGTAGTACTCTGAACAGAAAAACTACGGATATTAAAAGAAAACTTTATCTGAAACATTTGTTCTTATTAGTTGTAAGCGTATGGGCAAATCATATTCTTCTGTTGCAGACATAAAAAGGATCAGTAAGCTTTGCTTGTACAAAAATTTTTAGAACTGTCCAAGACATCTTGAAGATGTATATGATAATT
The DNA here is from genome assembly GCA_013397845.1 of Melanocharis versteri. Classification (NCBI taxonomy): domain Eukaryota; kingdom Metazoa; phylum Chordata; class Aves; order Passeriformes; family Melanocharitidae; genus Melanocharis; species Melanocharis versteri. The sequence goes on from VZTG01001432.1 coordinate 271,895, forward strand.
TTTTAGGAAAGGTTTTCCATATCAAATATATACTTTACAGGTAAAATAAAACACAATTTTAAAATATAAATTTAAAAAAGTTAATATACTTCAGCACTGCAGAAGTTAGTAGCAATAACGTTGTGATTGTAAGCATTCAGACAAACTGCCTTCTGCTACCATTTGTTCATTCGCTTTTTAAAAAGCGGTAACCTTTTAAAGTAAGCTAAACCAAAGATTCTTTTTTTAAAAAAGATCTTAATAACAAATACATTTAAAAGTAATATAGCAAAGAAAGTTAAACTTCAGCCTCACAAATCCAAGTAAAAACTAAAGCCCTAATCAGATGCTGTCATTTTCATGCACTTTTCCCAATACTAACCCATATTTGACCAACTTAGTCCTGGAAATTTTCCTTTGCAGTCTAATTTTGTTCTGCTTGCTCTCAGTGGCACATACATGACAGCATTAGCCTTCTCTAGGTGTAATGAGTTTGTATGAACAGAAAATATAATCCTCAGTCTGAATGAGAAATGAAAACATTTTTCATTTACTTACTTTGGAAACAAAGTAAGGAAATGGCTTCTTATTCAAGACACAAAAACTCCCTGAAGAACAGGTGCATAGAGGAGACTCACCTAACACAGGCGTGCCATGTTTAGGGGGCCAGGCTACTTGATCATCAATTTTTCAGGCCAAATTATGGACAAAATTAGGAAATAATTCAAATTTGCACTGATAGGTAACATGTTATAAAAGTAAATTATTTAACACCAAAGATAACAACAACTACAATCATAGTCTCTTTTGAAAGTTTTCCAGAAAATAATTCAAATGCATGGACAACGCATTTGATAATTGTGTTGCAGACACTGATGACACAGGTGTCATGACATGTTATGACACAGGTGTCACAGTGTATTAGATGAATCTACAGCCCAAAACTGCATCTTTTCTTCTGCACGGATTCATGGCTGCATGAAGTAAAGTACGTGGCAGAAACAACTCTACAGTACTTTCACAGAAATCTCCTGATGTTGGTATGTTTGCAAATCTTCAGGTCTCTAAAAGTGAAACACAGACCACATCATTTCCTTCATCAGTCTCTGTGTGACACTATTGGAAGTTTCAAGATTCTTCCCCGACTTCCTTCAACATGCATTAGGCATGCAGGGGGGACAAGCTGATGCAATTAGCAGTTTCAAGCAAGAGCCCCTGCATAAGGATGGCAGTTCTGCCCCTAATAACCATCTCACCTTGCTCTGATTGCAAATCAAGACCACTGTGTGGGTTTCTAACAACTTATTTCTTTGGCACATCACGAAAGATTTCAAGAATTTTTATTGGCTAAATTTTTGTTTAGCTTTGGCATCACCGTATCAACCTCCTTCATGATAAGCCTCCATGACTCACCAGTATTTCTAACCATAGCAACATCTAGGAGCAGCAAAGAGGGAATTGACTCTCAATGGGGCATGGGACTGATGGAGGCTACAAAGTAGCCAAATAAGTGGAAGAGCAACTGTCTCGCACATAAGCTCAGATCACAAGCCATCCCCCACCTCTTCAGGGTGACAAAGTGGCGGGTGTCATAAGGGAAGAGATTAAGACTGACCGTACGATAGACAAGGTCACTTATAATAACTAATTTCTAAACCCAACTTGAATTTAAAACTCATAATAGGTACACCAACACAGACAGGAAACAGAAATCTCTTTGAGTAACTATACAATTTTCATTTCAGCCACAAGAACCTGATGTGCTTCAAAGGAGTCTGTATCCATTACAATAAAAAAAAGATGTAGAATATTGCAGTCCGAACTAGACAGCTCAACCAGGCAGAGACAGAATGTATTGCACATGTAATTGCTTGTGCTGTAATTTTAGCTTAAACTGCAAATTTCAGTTTTCATTTCAAGCAAACCAGCCCAAATACAAACAAGCTTGCACCACACAACTTTGTAAAAGGAAAACTGAATTTGGGATCAGGTGCTATCAACTGAGCTATAAGCACTACTTAAAAGTTCACAGCACCGTGTTAAATAGCATCTTTAGTGGAGACAGGAAAGGTATTTATGCCTCGGCAATATTTTGCAACCTAAAGTCAGGGGTGGCCCTGCCTTGGGCCTCCTGAGTTCTCCTTACCCTTGAATTAATCAGGGATCCCACAACTTGAAGATGGCATATTTTATTATTGCACCAATACAGCAAGATGCTAAGACACAAGCATCACAGGATTGTTTAGGTTGAAAGGGATGTCTGGAGATCATTTAGCTCAGCCCCTAATAAAATGTAATTTTTTAGCAGTTTTAATGATGCAGGTATTACAGATGGTTTGCCACTTATAAAAGCTTTAAAAATCAAAATATATCATCAGCAACACATTTAGTTTCCACCAGTCTCATAAGCACGTGAACTAATTTTAAACCCAAGCCAGTGCTTTCTAGGTCTTAATAGGTGTATTGAAAAAAAATCTCTTCACAAGTACAGTATATGAATAAATAATCCTAATTCCTAACTACACTGTAAGGTACATTCTCTTGGAGTGCTTATTCTAGTAAATGAGATTCAAGTAAGCACTCAGATTAGTCTTATTAATATGTGTTAGGGCAACTATGCAAACATATTTACATATTAGAGCAATTATAAAAACCAACAGCTTCTTAAATCAAGCAGTAAGTCCTGAGCTGGTTATCTGCTTCATTCCTAGCTGACTCAAAAAAAGAATGGAAGAGAGTTAGGCACCAAACCTTGCCTTCAAAAAAGAGCAAATTACAGCACTACTAGACTTCGTAAAATTCTGCTAGACGTAAAGTACCCCATGCCTTCTGGAAAGAAATGCAACTCACACTAGACCATAAATGCAATAACCTTCTAAATCATGGCATTTATCATTTTGACTCTTGACAGAAAATCATATTTAACCCGTGATTTTGTGATTATCATTACAAAGAGAGAGGTCTTAGCAATAACGTTACAAAAACCTGACGTTTCTGTTTTTTTATCTTGATTAACCTTTGCAATGGGCTTTTGAAGTTAATACAACTTCAGCAAAATATGTTAGATTTCTTTATAAGACAGAAGTACCAAGAAACACTACTATTTTGTTCTTATACATCATTTTTCACCAAGGGATCTCAAAATACTTTAAAGAAAAGGAAGGAAATGCCATTAAGCCATTTTACAGGTAGATAAATTTCAGAGATTTCAGTTTTTCTCTGCCTATTTCACATCCTCCTATGCAAGGAGAAACAATGGACACTATATTTAGAGGCAGCTTCCAAACTGTGGTCTGTGAGAATTCAGTAATTCACACAACCATATTCAAGAGGGTATTTAGGGTGCCCTTTAAAAACTGTGCATTGATCCTGAGGTTCTAAAATTGCGCAGCTGCTAACTGGGCCCCAAAATCTTGCAAGACAGTAACCGTGTGTATATATTCCCATGTCCTGTGAAGTGCCAAGACACAGAAAATGAGATCCTGATTCCAGTACTCTAATACTTAAGGCCTACCCATTAAGAACTGTTACCCAATTTAGACTGAAGTTAATGTGTAATTTTTCTCTGTGAAGTATCTCTTATCTCAATGTCTCTTCCTTTTACAAATTAACAGCAAAATTCAAAGTAATAAAAATCCATGAAAATAAGTATTCCAATTCAGTTGAATACTTTTGTTTTGCTTTAACTGGAATTTTGATTAAAATTGGGTGTGAATTGAAAATGGGAGTTTTTAGGTTGAAATTTTAAAGGAAGAATTTTATCTTGTTGTTGTTGCTCAGCTTTTAATAAGAATTTTATAGTTTATTTGGGAAAGGAAATAAAACTGACAAATCTGAATTTTTGCACTGGGTAGGAAGAAGAAATTTTCTTAGTAAATATCTTTAGAACTCCCTAATAAAGTGATGCTGAGTGTCTCCAATTTCTGATTATGCCCTCTCAGTACTCAGATCCCAAAGAATAGTCTGGGTTCTCAGGATCACAAGAGCCAGTCCTAGAGCCTAGAATGCCTTATGAGCTGTCTCAGTTGATATGCAGGTCTGTAGATTCAGCAATAATTTCAGTAGCAAATGTAAAGGACTATTTATACAAGCCCAAACTATCTTAAATGTAGGACTAGAAGATTAACTTTAGGGGAAAAAAGAAGTATCTTCAGTTAGTAGTCTTTTTGCCTTACCTCCACCATTTGTTTGTTAAGCTACACAGCAACAGCAAATTATATCAACTTCAGATTCTGGCCACTTCTGTTTTCTTCAGTAATGAAAACAAGTGACTGACAGTTCTGTCATGTTTGTGTAACAAGTTTCGTAATGAAAAGCTCAGTGCTGTGTCAAGGGAAATCTTTGTACACCCAACTATCTCCTAAACACTTCCTGGAGTAGTTCAGCAGGTTACCACCAAAAGTTAGAGGTCACCTCAGGAAACAAAGTGGAATTAAATGTTTCCACATTAAGATTTGCAAAAGCTTAGGTGGTCAGGCAGATGGATTTCATAGCTGTTTCTAAAGTCTGCAATACACACCTTCCCAATGAAAGACCAGAAATCTAACTCTAAAGGTTTCTGGTAGCAATTTTAGACTGTGTCAAGTCTAAAATAATGAAACTTGTTGCCCCTCATTATTCGGCCAGCTTAAGTTTTAGTTATACAGCTTGATTGTTGATACAAATACTGGATAACAAACATGGAAACTCTAGCTTTTAAAATTTTCTGCTCAATTGCAAACTTTTGAGTATTTCAGGAATAAATATAACAACAGAAAAATTGATTTATTATTAAATACAGCCTGTTTAAATGAAGCTGAAGAGTTACAAGAGAGATAAGCACATTCAGCTACACAATTTGTAACAAAAAAACAGCTGCAACATGAGATCCCTTGCTACAATTGGAAAAAAAGTGCACAAGAAACATAAAGGAAACAAGTAATCGTGCAAAAAACAGTCAGTTTTCTGTTCATCAATGTCAATTTTAAATGTTAATACTTTTATTCAAAGGCTATCTACAGACACAATTCCAAGGTCAGAAGAAAGACACTTTTGCTTTGTGCAAATCTTTGATACAATCTTTTCACAATGAAAAGGTCTTCAAGGGTCCTCTCAGCTCTGAAACAAAACCTTCCTAAGAATTCAGAAGAGAAAATAAAGAACAGAAAAAAATTCGTTTTCTGCCACTCTGAGAGACACTTTGGGCCATGAAGGTGTTATAGAATTCCTAACATGAAGCTTAATTCCATAACTAAAGTTTGCATTTTAAAACTAAAATTTGACTGCTATAACAGAGAATTCTTTCTATAATAAGCACATAGAATGTGACAACATGATTTTTATCCCAATATATGATGCATAGGCATAAAAATTAAAACAGAGTTCAACCATTTGATCCACTATGATCTGTATTATTCTGTATAGAAGTGACCCTCAATACATCTAACACGAGAAAAGGACATGGCTAATATGAATAGCAAAAAATAAACCACAAGTACTTACTTCCTGTAAATCCTACCAAACACCAAATCCAATGCCAACAAATATCTGAGTGGAAGTCTTTAAACCTACTTTCGAGTGATTAAAAAAAGGAAGAATTTTACCAATACACTCACGGTCTCCAGTACTGAATGCTGCTACCTTGCATTGCTGAAGTGTTTTTCAGGGCTCAGCTTATAAATCATAACCAGGTAAGGAGCTTGCAGGAAGTAAATCTAGGTCCTACTACCCTAACTTACTTGATTACAAAAACAAATAAACAAGAATATCTGGAGGTGTTTTTTAAGATGTAAATATTCAACATACCTAACACAATCTGAAAGCCAGATGATTTTATACGTATTTTCTCATTCAACTGAATGAGGCTGCATTAAAAAAAAAAAAAGGAGATTTGACTATTTAATTGCCCAAAATCTGAAATAAACCCGAACAATAATAATGCACAAACTGCATTTCACAAGCAGTAACTTGACCTGCAACTGAAGTGTGCTCAGTCCTGACTCCTATCTTAAACATATTTGACAGCACCTGTTCGTAAAAAAATGGCTTAATATGAAACTGGAGTTATTTAAAAGTAACAAAATCCTTTTCCAAAGTCTGATGAAATCACAATTCAAAGTTCATAAAGAAATTGAAACACTTGTAAAATATTTTCCAAGTATAAAAGCACTGTTTTTACCTCAACGTTCAATATACGTACGGAACTGATCCATTAATAGGGTTGTATGTACAGAACATGACAACACAAGTGCTTTAACACACGCTTTTTCATACACCTGCATGTCACATGAGTGCCAAATATGCTGCAACACCTACTTCTAATAAAATGCATCTTGTAAGGAAAGCAACAGTGAAGGAGCATTGTTAAAAAGCCACACACCCCCACTTTTAGGATGGAAACATACTTTCTGAACTAGCTGGGGAAAGTTCAGGAACCAAAGCACAAAGTGGAGGAGCAGTGTGAGGCCTAAAGGATAATTTCAGGGTACCCAGCACCCGCTCTCTGAGAAGCCAGCAGGAAGGATGAGTAGCAAACACAACCCCAAGTTGCATTTTACATACTAAAATGTGCAATTATGTGCAAAGTATGTATTTTGCCATAGTTTGCTGTATTTTCTATTTTTATTGGTGTGCTAAAATCTTAAGTAATTACACAAAGATACATAAGCAAAAATGGGAGTGACAACATAAATGGCAAACCAGAAAAGCAATATAGGATGAAAACAGGAGTACCCATAGGCAGGCACCAACTGTGGAAAAAGCAAGAACCGGGCAAGTATGTATGAGGTTGTGCAAGGAAGAACCCCCTTAACTTTTTTCATCTCAAACTTCATGCCAAGGCTAATATATGCTTTTGTGTAGTAACTACCCATAGATCTCTCTTTCAAGTACTTGGGCCCCTCTGAACTCAAGCAAATATTATTCATCTCATTCATGAACACAGCCCTTGTTCTGCAAATAGTTCTGGAAGCAGCTTCCAGTTGAAGCATCTCTAAAGCATCATTGACTATGAACTTGCAGAGATTCCATCAGCATAAGAAACAAAAAGAGCAATAACAGAATCATTTCTAAAAGTCATACTATCAGCAGAAAATAACTTTATATTATGCTTATAAGAAGGCCAAAAGAATAACACTTGAAAACACAAAGAAAGGTAGAATTTGGCTTCACAGGGAAGATGACTAATTAGAAAGTCTTATGGTTAAAAACCAGTAAGCATTTACTTTTTAACCAGAAGACATTCTATTATTTCAAATATGCACGTTGTCACTAGACACTCCTCTCATTTTCATATAGTGTAAGTGGCAGACAATATCCTAAGTCTATTCCATAGATTTATCAGTCAGAGACTTGCTGCTGAAAAATAATGTAAACTTGGGCACCATAGGAAACCATTGCCAGTAGAAAGCTCAGGATATTGTTTTCCGAATTGTTTGTTGTGAAACATGGTTTGGGTATTTTTTTACCTATTTTTCATGCTACTACTATGAAGAAAACACATATAGATTAAAATTACATCATAGGTGAAAAAATACATGGAAGATTCAGGTCTAGAGAGACAGAGCTGACCCTGAGGAACAATTATTTTCTCCCATTTTGGAATGCTAAGACCTTAAACCATGGGAGGGAAAAAAAAGTGTGGAGGAGGATGGGACCTTATTTCTTAGTACCTAAGCAATTGGGTTAAAGATTACTGAAGAACAAGAGAACTTTTGTATTTAGCTTTTATATGAAAAGCCAAAGCAGCCTTGGTTACAAGAATTTGCAACACTAATTCACATCTTTCTCATGTCTGGAATAACCTAAGGGCTGCTTAAATTGAACCGAAAAATTAAATTAAAAAATTACCCTTTGTATACAAACATTTCAGCAGGTTTTAAATTGTTTGTAACCATGACTATTTCATTAAATAATCTTTAAAGGACAACTAGGTATCTGGGTCCATTACATCAGCAGTGAGTAGTCATTTCTCTAATTTATCTCAAGTCAGCTTCACTTTGTTAACACAGTTTAATCAATATTGTATTTCTCATGATTTATTTCTTGCTGTAAGAGCTGATTTTTTCAACAGGCCTGTCTATTTCTGAGAGACACCTTTTGTCAATTTATGGGCAAAATTAAATATGTTTAGTTAAAAAAAAAAATCATCTTTCTGACACTGCCAAATTTTTTGTGGAAGGGCAAACTTTCATCAGTAGTTATTTTCTTATTTATATCCCCGTTTGTAAAAAAAAAAAAAACCAAAACAACAACAACACAATATATACCAAAAATGCACAAAGCCATACTTTATTTCAGGTCTTGTAAAACTTTGCATATTTTGAGATATGATGCATGCCCATTATTTGGCAAGCAAATGCAACTTTATTTTAGTAGTCTGAAAGCTTTTTGGTAATCTCTGACAGACAAGGAACAGGCTGTTGCAAGACACACAGAACTTTTACGTCCTACCTGCAAAAACTGCATTTCCAAGCACCAGGCAAACACTGCGCAGTTTGCTAACACAAAACAGCTTATATTTTCACATTGTCGGTGAAACAGGCCTTATCTAGCCCTTTTTGTGTTTTTCTGTCCCCTTTTGCTAGAAAGCAACTCCAGTATTATTATTCTCTTAACTGCACCTTCCCGTTGTTTGCCTTCTTTCTACCAGGGCTGGTAATGGTCTCATCTCTACAAGCGGATTAGACTTCCTTGTTTTTCCTACGAAACCTGAATCATAAGCTTCCTAAACTCTCCAGTTCTTTAAACAATTTAGAAAGCCGTTTGGATCAGGACCACTGTCCGATAATGATCATAAGTCTATGTACCTGTTTTTCTCAGTTAGGTTTTCAGGAACTCTCATAAAGGACACCATTGCACAGGTTCCAAAGAGGGTAAATGTATATAAATATAAAAATCTAAGGCAGACATGGGGAAGAGAAATAGGACAACTCGAAGCCACCCTTGGCTTTCCTGTCGAAGAAGTGGAAACAGCTGTTTAGGCAGAGATCAACATAACTGAGCTGCCAGGTCCTGGTCACTGAAAGCTTGTATGTGCGTGGTCTGCCTCAGCTGTCACGCAGCTCTTTGAAAACAAACTAATGAACCATTAAAACTCCCATTGAGGTAAATAATTATCAGCCTTCTTTCACAGATGAGTAAATAAAGATAGTAAATAAATAGCTGGTCTGAAACCACAGAGAAAAATCAGTAGTTCCAGAAACAGAGTACCAGTTTCCATGTTTACATATTTCCTTTAAAGAGTTTCTATCCCACTTTACTTTTCTGTTCAGATTACAGATTAGCCTGTTACTTTTTGCAGCTGCATATTTAGCTCAGTTTCACAGAAAAACCTCACAAGGGAACAGAATGATATGTATATACTGTACAGTATTATACAGCACAGAGATCCCTGATCTGGATCCAGAGGAAGCACCAGGACAAGCACATGAGCACGAAGTAATCTACCGGTAGAGGGAAACTCAAAAGGAGTTGTTGCTGCAGAGGTCAGGTTTTAGGCCACGACAGCATCATTCATCTCATTTGAAACACAAGCATCTTCCCAATGCTGCCTGATACAGGCAATAAGTAGCTCCATTAGCAGCTTAACACCTAGTTCTGTAATGAAGTCCCATCTCAAATTATTCACACTACAACAGTACAATGCCTTAGACCACCTTTCATGCTACTTAATTACATCCACATGTATCAGAGGCTCAACACAGGCTTCAGATCAACTACTGATTAATCTTTCTGAAAAGACAGGCATGGTGAGGAGCACAGAAGAGCTGAGCAAGCTGCTGCAGCAGCAGGTTGGGTTTGCACCCTGGACTACTGTGGAGGAGCTGAAAACATCCTACTGCTTCTGTAAAGATAAACCAGAGAGTTTTGTATCAAAGGTTAAGGAAGAGCAGCACAAAAGAATGTGGTGTATAAGTGATGCTTCTGAAAAAGAGCAACTTCATCTTTGAGACAGGACAACTCTCAGCAGCAAATTATGGTTAAGCAGAAATTAAACATAATTTGATTACTTAAATGATTTATCAGTAAAATATGACCAGACAAAAAAGCTTGATGGAACCACAAGAGGCTGTTTGATAAGGATAGCTACACAATATCACATGTGGCACAAGGAATGGAAATGTAAGTACATAATCTTTAAAAATAAAAACCAGGTCACACTTGAGGGCAGTTCACTTAAGAAAGAAAAGCAAACCTTTTTCTCCCTGCAAAGAAGAATAATATACAACTTATCTCCATTCTTACTTCATTTGTGCAATGCAGAATTAAGGAAAATTAGTCATACTTACTGCCACATTCCATGACCCTCTCATAACGACAATTTCAAATGAAAAAGAGGAAAAAATGGGAAGACATTACTGTCGCTCTTTGGAGGTTGTTGTACCACCTTTTCAAAGCACTGATGCACTGAACTGAGTTTAGGTGTTTGATCAGAGTTTGGCATATAGGAATAACTATTAGGGCAAGCAGGGAAAAGAAATTGTAAAGAAAGGTGCATAGAATGATTAAAGCAAAAACTAAAAAAACTCGAAAATGTACTGATATGCAGAATTGAAACGTTCACAGAAGTCAGCCATAAAGCTACTCTTTCAAGGATTATCTCATTTGAGGGACTTAATATATTATTATGGTATGTCTATATATTTAGGCAATATTGTTCTGTGAATTCAAATACATTGCATTTCATATTTCACTTCATCTGTCCATGGTTTTTGTTTGTGCTTTTATTATATTGCCCACCCTCACACATTCCAAGGTCTTGAAAAGATTTTCAGTAGGCAACCACTAAAATATCTGGTAACTTTGTAACACTATTATACTCATAAAAATAGGCTTGATATATTTTTTACTGTAAAAATAAAAAGAATACATACACATTTAAACACAACTCTTCCAGATGACAGTTTAAAGTGTTTGCCAGATGCAGTTAAGGAGCGGTGATAAATTAACATGAAAATTACTGTATGTGGCACAGTATGTTTTCTGTTTAGTGGATTAACAGACAACTTTAGCCTATTAGTGTTCTCTGTGCTATATACACATCAAATCAGCACTAAAAATACAACTTCTGTAACTTTAACTTCAGCTCCCAGATAAACAAGACTCCTTTAACATGACAGCTACAAGCATTCACAAGAAAATAACTCTTTTCAGCAATCATGTAACAGAAGCCATATGCAGAGACACATACCAGCAGCAGATAAAAATCTTACTATACTGAACTCAATTTCCCCAAGATACAATTTTGCTCAATTTTCCACCACATCAGAACCACTACTCATGTTTCTCACATGGTAAAATCATGCACGTATGGCATGTGACTTCCTTTCATCCCAAGTATAGTCCCGAAAAGAGCATCGAGGAAACTCCAGTGGGGTGTGCACACTTGCTAGGAAAAAACTTTTACTGAAGACCTTACAGGGAGTGAAGTTTGAAAACATCACTCCTTCATGGCAAACATGCAAAGCGCATTAAAATTGAGCCGTAAGATTCATCAGACCTCTGTAGTTTATTGTATTGCTACCCGCAGTCCTCTTTTTGTTACTGTGTTGCTGTTTTACTGCTAGTTTTCACATATTGTTACACTGAATTTAACATTTGAAAGACCTAAGACTTTGTTGTATTAAACCTTAGCAGTATTTTGTGGTATTAAAGCCTTTTGAAGTATTAAACATATTCTGCTAAACACTTCAATAAGACAGCCCCAAAGAAGGGAGAATGCCAGATAAAGAAGTCAGCTCTTGGCAGAATTCAGCTCCTGTAAGTCTTCAAAGAAAGGGCAGTCTCTGAAGACAAAGGATTGGGCAAGCAGTTTTTAGCATGCCATTAAACCAAAAAAGTCCAGATCAAAAGTGGAAGCAGATTGGGCTGTCTCTCTGAAAACAATACTTTGCATGCCATAGTATTTCTTCAATATAATTTTGACTTGGCTAGAACATTACTTTGGGTTTTCTTTAGCAGACCTTCTTTGAAAGGTGGGAATTTCTAAAGCACAGACTTTTATGAGTCATTACTATTGTTTCCTTTAAATTTTCTCACCAGCTCATCCTGCATCACTTCCCTTGTTCTCATGAATGAACAACAGTAATGGAAACATACCCACTGGTAAGAAAGACTGAGAAAACTATAGTGATAGACTTTTAAATGTACTGACCCCCCCAAAAAACAAAAAAAAACCCCAAAACAACAACAAAAAAAGTTAACTTTTAATTCTAGCAGGAAAACAAGAGGGTTGGGGGTAGAAATGAAAAAATTTGTTTCCTCATTTAATATGAACTTATTTCAACTTTGGAGTCATGCAACTCCTTAAGAGCAAATAAAATGCATCCATCTTGTGCAACTTTGTTTTATGATCCATTACAGTAAAAAGGAAGGGGTATGTGATTTTAATCTTAAAATAATATGCCATTTGTGTAAAGGCAATGCATCATCAAAACTTCATTTCCCCATAGCATCCCCGTATTTCAGCACAAGGGAAAAAAAATAAAAAGTCCTTACATACCACGAAATCTTACCTCCTTCCAAGATTAATGGGCACTAGTCTGTACGTACATTAAGAGGTCACTCGACCCCATCTGTTGTGCAATAGCCAGGCATGCTGGGATAAGTGAAGGAGACTGAAAAGCTTCATTTCCCTCTATAAGTCACTGCATGCAAGCTTTGTGCTGTGGGGCCTTTGTGTGTTATGCCCTTGGAACCCCCTTTGGCACCAGTGGAATTTCTGAGAATGACATGAGTGTGGTACTGTCACACCAGGTTCTGCCAAGTGCTGCTTTCCTGCAACAGGTTCCCCCAGTTATTTGGTTTCTCTTAATACTGGGACTGAAAGTTAGAAACCAAACAACCCCCCACCAAACAAACAGAAAAAACCCCCAGGAAAACAAGGAGAATACTCTAGTTTCACTAAAGCTTTCACACGTACAAGCTTTAACAAGTCATAGCCTAGATTTGGTGTTACTCAGCTAGCAAGGAGGGCAGCAGATGTCAAGAACTTTCCAGTCGCCCTTTCATGAAGGAGCACTATGAAACAAACTCAGACTAAACAGATACCTAGTGCAATTTTTGTTTCACCGTAACTACTGAGGCTTTCAAGCACAATTAACCACAAATATTAACATTTCTCTCCTTTCAAGATTATAAATATATGGGGTTTGGGAAATAGCCTTGTGATATTATTATCTAGCTTCTCATTTACTGTACTTTTATCCATGAAAACTGCCTCAAAAACTTGCTTTCTCCCGATGTTAAAAACTTGCTTGTACTGTTTAACAAAAGTCCCCCTGTGTCGTGTGTTACGTTGCCATCTAGTGACACACTGTAAAGGTGTTTTCTGCTGATAAACTATTCTCAATCACTTTTCCATAACGAAATTTCACTCGGTGTATTAGCTTAGTGTTAATAAAAGTTTATTCAAATCATTAATGTAGTTTAATAGGAAAGGAAATTTTATTATTTGATTGATTTTTAGAATATTTCTCACTGTGTGTTTGCCCTTCCATGATTAGCTCTTCAGCAGTCTGGCTGGTACCTTTCAATACAGCTAATGGAAAAGACCTTTATATTAGTAGGAAATGGAGGTCAGTATTTTCTCTTCCAGAAAGAGATCACAACCATTTGCATGGTTGCAGACCTTGCTGTTAGTGCTCTGAATAATCATATGCATTTTTACTGGTTTTACATTTAAAATGGAACCCTTTTCTGGTTCACGTCTTACATGCCACCACCTTATCAATACCAGGTACTTTCAAAACAATGAACATAAGAACTGAGAGCCTAGATTAAGCCACACTTCAGACAAAAATGGATGGGCTTGTGCTGAAGATCAGAAACATGCATGCACTGTTGGGTCTCAGCCTTCTCTCAAGCAGAAGGTCAGATGAACCAGGGCGTCACAGCCTCACCTCTCTGTGACAGTGCAAATCTCCTGGAACCTGCACAAGATGCTCCAGCGCCATCTTGCTAAAGCAATAAATGCTCTAGAGGGACACAGTCAAACCCCAAACTGACAACAACCTTGGCAGGGTCCCTTCCCTCAGCTTTACAAGCCCTGTGGTGTGCACCCAGCCCTGGGGAGATCGCACTGCACTGCCTCTGGCCACTGTCATGACACGTTTATAGCTAAAAATCTGGAAGAAGGCATTTCCAGAGAGCCTATCATAGTTTACACAAAGAATTGGTTGACAGGGTTAATTTTACCTCTCTGTTAGTGTATTATATCAAACAATTGCTCCAAACAATCTTTGAAACATTGCTACTCTCCAGAAGTTATTTTGCACATGTGACATCAAGTTTGAATGTCCTGAGTTATTTTTAGGCTTTGGATCTTGTCACTAATGGTGACCATTTCACTGAACTTCTTGCAGTTCAGAACGGAATGAATGAGGTCCAAATGAGAGAAATTGAAACCCGACCATGGGCAAGAAAGTAATGCTGAACAGCCCAGGCTGCTAAGTCCAGTGATGAGCAGACACCAATTGATTCTCTCTGCCTGAATGAAGGAGCAGTTACATGCCATTCATTCACAGAAAGCTGTTGGATCAGTAAGCTCTTCAGAGTTACTTGGCAGTAACTCTTGAGTCAGGGCATTAAAGGTGGAAGAAGTGTGTGAAATTTTCTTCCGCGTCTCTTATTTTACACTAAGTCTTCCTCTTTCATATCTTATCTGGGCACTTTCAGCCTGTGGTTTCAAACTGGTTTATGAACATTATTGATTCCTATTTACAGTAGATATCATCTTTGTCTTTCCATTTTATTTTTGATCAAAAATACTTTCCCAGTGCTTGTGTATGAGGGAAAACCCCACAACGTTCTGGAACAGGTACGAAACCAAAAAGTGCCTTATAAACGTGGTACTCCTTTCTTTCTCATATGTACAGAATAGAATATTTTCTTATGGCGGTTATTTCGGTCCTTTTAATTTGTAGTGGCTAAAGTTGGTAGGGAGAGGATAAAAATGGTTGGTTGTTTCTAATACAGTGGGGACTGCAGAGGCAGCAATTCTCATTTCATGCTCATGCTTTCTGTTGTTTTTAACCACAGCTGCTTTGAGATTCCCATTGCTGCAGCACTAGTAACTGACTTGTATCTTGTCTCCTTGGGAAGCAGCTGTTCCCACTTAGCAGGGGGAGATGCTCAGAATGCAGACATTTACCTTAAAGAACGGGGTCACTGCGGTTATCTGTATAGAAATACCACCCCACTTCAAAGGACAGCTATTCCTGCTCCACTGCCCAAATATTTACAAAAAATATTTTTATTTCCTGCACAAAACATGCAACACGTAATAAACGCACTGAAAACTGCCTTAAATATATTTACTACAACAGTGTAGCTTCAGAAGGAAAATGATGTTGCCCAGTCTTGCCATTCCCCACAGAAATCCCTACCCATACTATTCACAGATGGAAAATTTGATTTATATTTGCAGTGAATTAGGTTTCAAAGTGCTTGTGAGACAACCAACCATCACTCCCTATATACTTTAAAACTCTGCATGGTAGTTTTGTCAACTGCAGCTTCTTGTTTGGCCCATGAAAGATCTGAGGAGGAGCCAAGAATAACATCCCAGAGTCCCGAGTCTGTCACGGATTTTAATTGCAAAGATTCTTTCATTTGCAACAGACGATGGGCCAAGTCCCAGAGACAAACTAAAGAGCACTTTTTAAAATGTCATCAGACACTTGCTGTCTAGAGAAGAAAAATGCATGGATGTCACTTGTGTACACATACACATAATTCACTCATCTTTTTTTACCATATTATACATGGCATTCATAAATATGTTAAATATTTTAAAAAATATTATGTCATATTAAGATTAAGAACACCATTGTTTAAATCCAAACACTCTGAGAAGTCCTTTAAATTAAAATCTCGCAAGTCTAATAGGTAAAAAGCTACATAATAGCATTATATACCTAAACTTAAAATCCAAATATCTTATATATCCTACTGTGGAAGTGGACACTTTTCAAGCGCTGTTGTTTTGTAAAGTGAATGCCTGACATCTGCTGGTAAATATACAAACTGCAGCTTGTTGAATTAAACTCTGGGTTTTAGACTAAGGACGATGCTTTAGAATATGTCATTTATCCAAATAAAAGATTAAAATTATTACAATTATGAAATAACGATGTTTCAAAACAGAACTGCATCAATACTGCTTTTACTCGTTAGGCTCAAGATAGCTTCTTAGAATTTCCCACAAAATTTCCCTGCAGTAATGATCAAATCCAGTCCTCAAAAAAACAATTTTTCCCCAACATGATTTTCGTTTGCATTATTTTTACTATACTAAGTAAGCAGAAGCAATTTTAGTGCTATTGCAGTGCCACTTTGTTTAGATTGAACATTTTTCAAAAAGCTATTTATATACTATTCTGTAATATTGCAGTCATGCTACCAGGATGCCCATTAAAATACGGACTTACAAAACTCCACTCTGTGACAAAGGCTACAAAACATGGTTTGTTTTTTTAAGACTTCTTAAGACCCAGGAAAGACATTGGAGAAAATAAAGGATATTTCTCTAGAAAAAGAAGCAGAGGGCACTGCCCCAGAATTGATCAAATGAAGGTTTTCTGTTTTTCACCCTCTCATGTGCTGCGTAGTTCTTTTTCTCATAATATCCAAGCGCTTGTGATTTTTTTGATGTACCTTTGTAACATGATGTCTCCCTAAAACACATTTCAGAAACTAACTTTGTGCACGAAAAGGTCAGCATATCAGAATTAAAATAATCTTGTTGGATCGAAAGCAGAAAATAGTAAGGAAAGAATATAGCCAGGAAAATGTGAAACTAAAATATTGCATGAATTCTTTAATATGGAGGTGGTAAAAAAAAAAGCTTTTTCTTTTCAACAAAATCTAGAAGGGGAAAAATCTTTGCAAAGTTAAAAGCAGACCTTTGTTCAAACCCTATATGCATATCAAAGAGCAGAACTCCTTCAGCCACAGAAACTGATTCTTCATTCCAAATAAAAATAAAATTTTTTTGGATAAGATTTTCTTTTATAAAGTAAAAGCTATTGCCTTCATTCATTTTTGGTTTTTCGTTTTCCCTCTGTACCAACAAAAACAATCAAGTATAATTAAAACCTGGTACAGCTTCTCTTGAACCTCTATATGTGCATTTGAACCTCAGAAATGTGCATTTCTGGTGTTGAGCAACATAAAAACTATACTTTGCACTTATACCACCATAAAGAGAGCTTAAAAGAATTACTATGCATTTAACAGCAAATGTACATCAGTTTTCTGAATGCAAAACAACTGCAATTCTCTTTTACAGAAGGTAAACAATAAATACAAAAAAAAGAGAGAGACCTAAAAAAAGACAAAAATGAATTAAAATCAGAGCCATCAAACAAACTTCACTTTGGATCCAGGAAAATAAGTCATTTACACCTCCTATAGCTCCCCTGGGGAAAGTGTTAATTGGTGTTGCACCCTGTAGAAGGGGTCAGATAAATCTCAGTGTTTTATGCTGGTTCCTCTGAAATACAAGCAGCACTAAAAAATTACTGAAGTTCCCTGGTGCTGACCAGTTCTTGAAGGATTACACTCAACAACAGATACACACATGTAGCACAGATATTTATTGGCTCTCCCTGAAAGGATTACAGTTTGTTACGCAAAGTACAAATGGAAGCTCCCCACTATTTGTTTTCTTTAATAATAAAAATTAGGGATTTCACAGTAGTGGTAGAATTCCCATCCTGGAATTGGGAGAGCATTAAAAAAGAGACATGACTACTGAACTCATGACATTACTATTATGCCAAGTATCCAGGAAAGAACAAACAAACCAAACTCAGACGTATCTTATCTGAAGACACCCACTGGCTGTGACGAATATTGATGGGCTCCTACACAGAGTTATCTCACTTTGAGGAATGGCCTGCTGTCCATGCTGAAGATGTCAGCATCTGCTTTACAAATTTCTGATTAATAACTTATTAAAGTGGGGGACAGGGAAAAATGATAGTCAAAGACCCTACCTATACCCTCTTAAGTCAAAAAAAGTCTTACTAACTTTGAAAAAACAAATCCTAAGGAGATACTCCTTTTTAGGAGAGACACTTGACAATCCAGAGAGGTGACAACTAGGCAAAGTTCACTGCTCATGTGGATCAAAGCTTGTGAAATGAGGCAGTCCTTACAGTGAGATCAGATAATATGTCTGATGAGGTATATAATTTTTAAGTTATTTCATTACAGCTTTAAACTGTACAAAACATCTTACTTTTTAATCTTAACATTTGAAAACATTAAAAAAACCCCAAAACGGTCCTTAAAAAGAAGAATGTTGATGTTGGTTGTTGCCACATTTGCAATAGAATGTAGGCACCAGTGTCCTTCTCTCTTACTATAGTAATTCCTAAAGCAAAAAGTAAATGAACGAGTAATATTTTATGAGTGATGGGGACTGGAAGGGCATGGAAGAAAAAGAAACCCTTGCCCTCTCCTTCTTTCAGAACTGAGGGAGAAAGAAAGAAAACAGGAGAAAATTTACCTTATAGAAATAAATGTAAAGTAGAAAAACAAACAAACAAAAATCAACCAACCAAAACAACGACCAAAAAACCAAACCAAACAAACAAAAAAACCCAAAAAACCCCAACAAAGACTTCAGCAGCCACAATCTCATCACTGTTACTACCAAATCATAGTTAAGCTAGTTTTATCTTAATCTTCAGTTACTAAGTCACACAAAAAAGACCTCTGTCTGCCTCTCATAGCTACATCTAATATCAACCATTCTTAAAGGCAAATATATTTACCCTTCTGCACAGAAATTAGTGTTCAGCTTATCTTCTATACCCACCTCACAGCTCCTACCACCACACTCTGAAACCTCATTTGTGTTTCAAATCCAACAAACTCCCTTCAGCATGAGCACACAGGACCATAACAGTCTCTTGGAAAACAAAACCAAACCCTGATACAGCAAGAAGAAACACTGAGCAAGGAGGCAGACTGAACAAATAGCACTGTACCTGTTGTACATGTTGCAACACAGAGACGAAACTCCACGCGTGGCATCCAAATCCTACTTCTGCCAAAGGACTCCCCAATTAAGAGTTCTCAATTATCCCTTCTGGCTACCAACCACCTGTGCAGCCAGCTGGTGGAACCTGTGGTGGGGTTATCACATGCCACACAGGCAATTCTAGTTATCCCAGGGTACTGTTTTGAAGATTGTTGCTTGCAAAAGCACTTCCAGTATGGCTTAAGAATGCCAGGATCCTTCTGGAACTAAATGTGTGTTTTTCTTGTAAAGCACTTGGAAATCACTGCATTACAACTGCAAAACACATGATGACTGCTGTTAACAAAGTTAGTGGTATAATACAACCACGTCTTCAAATTACAGAAATGCTTGCTCACTGTCATGGTCCTCTAGTGCTGGAAATATGTATGTTCTCTCTAATCCATTTCTGCCAGTTTTACCATTTTGAAAGGGTGCCAGCTATTTCTTCAGAACTTACACGAACACTACTAAGGAGCACAAGGGAATACAGCAGGGAAGCAGAGGAAAGTTGCAGGTGAATTTTTTCCGTGATTAACCCCGTGTTGTTCTTTTTCCACTTTATTTTCTAAGTAGTTTATCCACAGAGGATTTAGAATTTCATTATTAGACCATTAATGTTTGAAAAAAGCTGTTGTGTTGAAGTTTGGAGTAAATAGGGAGAGGGATAGTCAGAGGGAAGGAGGGGGGAGAGAAGGGGAAGAGGAGAGGGTGGAGAGAGACAGACAGGAAAATTCTGGCCGTGCAGATGATTAGAGGGATGGCTGAGAGAATTGGGCCATTCAGCCTGGAGAAGGCTCCAGGGAGTCCTCATTGAGGCCTTCCAGCACATAAAGGGGCCCCAGAGAAAGATGTGCATTAACATTTTAGCAGGGCTTGTTGAGGTAGGACAAGGGATAATGGTTTTAAACTGAAGAAAGGTGGATTTTTATTGGATATAATGAAGAAGTTTTTTCAATGAGTGTGGTGAACCACTTAACGTGTTGACCAGAGGTGATGCCCCATTCCAGGGAACATTCAGGGTCAGGCTGGATGGGGCTCTGAGCAGCCTGATTTGGCTGGAGGTGTCCCTGCCCATTGTAGAGGGGTTGGACTAGACGGCCTTTAAAGGTCCTCTCCAACCCAAACTATTCTATGACCATTCTTATTACTGAATTCTCGCTTGTTTTTATCTCTGCCTCATCTTCAGCCCATGTGCTCATCTCCAATAATGTGCCAATTTGAGAAAATGGTCTGAGGGAAGTGGTAGAGGGCACCAGAAAAAGATCCAGTAACCATTTGCCTTGTTCAAGCTAAGTTTTGGATTGTTTTGTTTAACAAAAACATGCTTGATATAACTAGTGCAATATGAGAATTTACCACTATGTGTAGAATGGGACTTTTCAGGCTAAACAATATATGCCTGCTGGCTTGTTTGAATGAACAGCTGAAAATGTTTTTGTAAGTTTTTAACTGTTTTAATGAAAAAAAAAAAATCCAAAATAAAGCAGCCAAATAAACCAGAAAAATTTTTCTTCAAGTTTGACAAAGTTTTTTCGTATTTATTTTCTGACACAAATTCGGAGTAAGATTGCTTCTCCAGCACCTGAATTTTCAGTCTAAATAGCTTCCATTTTGCAGAACTGTTCTGCAAAATCTATCATCTTGAAGCAATTTTCAGAAGAACACTTTCAACAGTTGGAATCCAAAAATTATACAGAAACTATTTAAATCTTGCTAGCTTTAATTTCATTGTTCAGAAGAAACATTAAAAAAAAACCCAACTAATGTAAGTAATTTATTTTCTCAATGTCTTTCTATTTTCAATATCTGTAGTGATAACCCATAAATAAGACTGCATGCTCAGGGTAGCAGTGTTCTAAGCATAGATTTTTCAAAGCTATTTTGCCCTTCCTGCATAGAGCCACCAGTGTAGTGCTCCATGCTTTTGATGGCAAATGGAAACCCAGGCTACTTAAAAAATTTCCATTTTTCAGTCCTTACACAAAGACTCCTGTCTTACTTAAAAATTACTATCTGAAATGTATCTTAAGCGTTTTCAGTTCAGTCTCTTCCCATGAAGTAAATCCCCTGCCAGGGACTACCTTGTTTGTACACATCACTACATAAGCCAGCAATATTTAGTCAGCAACACAGCTAAGAGAACAATTGGCTGCCAGCAATACTAGTACTTCATGAGATGTGTGAGACAAGAGGAAGTAAATGCCATTAGTTTCCATAAAAGCACGTTTTTTATAAATGGTTTGAGAACTGTCACAACAAAATACAGTAGCCATTTGACTTTTTGAAAGGCTTTTTACTTCTTTATAGAGATCAGTTGAGGAATTTGCCTCCTAAACTGTGAACCAACATCCTGTCTCACTTAGTGGCTCAGGAGCAAAACCCAAGCTATTACAGCATGAAGCGCTCATCCGTGTTGGCCTTTCCCTCAGGATAAAAACAAGTTCTTCTCTCTGAGAACTTGAACTCCAGGATGGTTTCTTCTGCATCCCTTTAAAATGCTTACCTCAAACATAACTTCTCTTCACAGGGAAAGGCTAGTAAAGCATCAAACACCACATTTGAAAGCTACAGTTTCAGTGTCTTGAAATTCTGCTACTGTCTGCTGGGAGGAATATACCATTTTGGAGGAAAGAAAGTAGCTTTCTCCCCGATGTTTTTTGACAGTGGATCCTTGTCTTTGCAGTTAAAGCTTCTCTTTAATAGGCAGACATTATATCCACTGGAAGAGTACTGCCAAAGGAATGCAGGGAACTGGCTGAATGCCAAGCCACAAGAGATGCTTCAGTAAACAATTCAAGAATATAATTTATGAAAAAACCAACCACTTATTTGGCAATTACCATAACAAATCCACAACTTTGTCCAATTATCTCTAAAAATATTTTGTTTTCCTTCTGTATGACAGTTTTAAGTCCTCTGTAACAGTTTTTAGAGCCATATATACATTTGATATCAAAGCACAGCAAAAATAGTATATGTTTCAATGTGCTGATTACACTACTCTGTGGAAAACACCACAAGTTCAGAGAACTGAAATTCATGCAAATACACTGGATACAAATGACAAACTGTCCCAAAATTTTCATGTGAAAAAAATTTTTTAGTTTTTTGCACTTAAACAAAATTTTGTTTGTAAAGACAAAGCACTTTTTGGTAATTTTTTTCAAGACCTTTTTGATTAATACACCAACATGAAGAATGTACTAAATAGTCACTCAGGGATAATTCACAAATATTAAAGATCCCTTTTTAAAAGCAAGTTAAAATGCCCTCAAAATCCATCAGCTCTTAGGTGAACTCAAAACAAAGGGAGACACTTTGCTCCAGTCTTCTGCATTTCTTCTTTTGAGGTTTGTCACGCTGCAGTTCTCATCGTTTTTCCTATTACTTTTTTTCTGATTTACAGTATTAAAACCTGAGTTTTAGTTTCCTCTTTTTCTGAGTCCCCGGTACATTCAGAACATTCCCTGTCTGGCAGTAAATTCCCCTGTCATGCTTTGTTTGAAGATACACGTGTACATGAGGGACTGTGCCAGGAAGGCGATAGCAGTGTGTGTGCTCCTTGTCCCGGATATCCGATGACCTAAACGCACCAGTCGATCACTATAAAGCACTGCTACTGCCACGAGGCAATCCTGACACCCTGCTCCTTCTGCACTCCCAACCCGACAGCACTCACAGCTGTAGCTGAGGGAAGGAGCGCACACAGGGCCATGTGCAGCCACAGAGAGGCCACTTTTTGGCAGAGGTGCTGACTGATGCTGCTACACACTGCTTGCTACCTTTCCTGGCTGATGCAGCTCAGCAAGACTTGCAGGTACTCATTGACACTCAAGTTGGTAAATCTGCCTCAATTACTCTATCTTACCACGGGGAAATCCTCTATTTCAGAAAGGTTTAGCCAGACTGTTTAGGGCAACATCTATCCCATTCCTTGCTATGGAAGGTCCCCTATAATATTAGTTGTCTCAGCCCTTTCTGGAACAAGCATGTTCATTCTTCCTGATGAGCAGATCTCAGTAAAAATCTAGAGATTCCTTTTTAGAAAGCCTTTCTTTACCTAAAACTCTTACTTCTCTTACTGACTGAGGCTTATGTCTTATGCTTAATGTCTTAAGACTCATACTGAACAGATTTCTTTTTATTCTTCCAGTTTGCTGCACTGTAAGCAGTTTTTAAAATGATTGGTAATACAGAACTGGACGTGGGCTACATCAGTGGCACTCAAAACAAGATCTGAGGCTGACTGACGGATAATGAACTACCAGTTTTCCAAGTAGTAGCTGGCAGTCTCAGAAAGGACCAAGCTTAGCCTACTGTAACATACTGCACATGGATTTAAAAACATGCCCTAAAATGGAACAGCAATTTCCTTCAGGCACTCCCAGAAACCAGCTCCAGAAGGTGTATTTGAGTTCTACACATATTAAATAACTATCACAGTACTTAAAAAGCCCAAACACAGGAAGACTATCTTCTGGTTTAAAAATATTTATTTAAAAGAAAAGGATATCTATACTTAGATGGCCAGGAAAAAAAATCTGAGTTTTCCCCTCTCAAAACCATTACTCTGCAATTTAGCTTTCCCTTAAGTTTCAGCTTCAATGTTTTATTTTTTAAAAAAACCCCTGAATTTACATTTCCTTTTCCTATGCTACTAGCCTGAGGAAATCAGGTTCCTTTCAGTGAAAAGTTGCATGGGATGCAAGAAGAAACTGCAATAAAATGTATCCACAATGTACAAGTATAAAAATATTTTGCTTATGATTCAGTACTATAATTTAATAACTTTTTGTTGTTTCATAGGTATCTGGGAAAGGTACAGACACATGTCCTGATCCTGTTACAAGAGGTAGAATGCCAGCATTTGGTACAACATTCCAGGAGAGAGTCAAGGTGATATTCCTGTTTCCCCTGCAAAAGCAACAAAGACTATCAGCACAAATACTGAACCGATTTAAATAACAGTTACTAGTATTAAATACATTAGGATACAGATTGTTTCCCTGGTCCAAAAACAATAAGCTTTTTAATTTTATGTAGTTACTGCCTACATTTTTTTTTACTTAACTCCTTTGGAGTTGAGTGCATCACAGAACCAATTCTGCACAGGCTGAAGGCAGAAACCCAGAAGCCTGTCGCTCATAATAGCAGTGCATCTTCTAGTCTACAGGATATACAGGATATTTTGTATCCCAAGGCCATCTTCTAACAATCAATGATGCAACAGAGATGACAGAGTATCAGACAGACTAGAGGTACCTTACCCCACCAAAGAACACATGTATTAAATGCAAAGTATGCAAGTAAATCAAGATACCATGAATAACAGTAATAAAACAAACATTTACTTACTTGAGACCATTTCCATCATCAAAGAAAAAGTACTTTGACTTCATATCTTTTAACGACAGCCTTGGGTTATCTCCCCTCAACATGATCTTGTCCCAAAGGACCACCTGATTTAGGGCCTAAAATCACAAATGTAATTAAGTCAGCAAGGTACCTTACCAGATCACATTCAGACACTGGACTTTCATTGCATTATTCATCTAAAACCCCTGAAGTACATGCTTGCAATCAATAACTAATTTAACAAAATAATGCTTTGCAGTGGGCTAACGTAATACTACTAAACAGTGAAGTGTGGCATGGAATAAATGGAAACAAGAAGGAACATCTTGAAACACAAGAAAGCTATTTAAAAAAAGTCATATGCTTTAGAAGAATTACAAAGCATACAGGGGTTTCCTTCTGAATTGCAAAGGTAAGTCACTTTTACAGCAATATTTAGACTTTGTTTCAAATAAAGGACTTAAACTGAGCTATCATGACTCTGCTTATGTATTTAACATTTTTCCAGCTTTCATGGAAATTTCTACTTGAATTGCAAGCATAACCCCAGAAAATTTATGAACAATTGAAAAAGTGAGATCCCAAATTCTTAAGTTACTGAAACTTTATACTGTTTTTTAAGTAGATGCTAAATAGTCTTGTTTATTACTTTATAGAACAATTTAGAAAAATACTTCTCAGTATTTGTGAGAAATGGCAATTTATGTGGAAAAAAATCTAAAATATGAAACAATACAACAAAATCTCAGAAACCCTAAACACTATTCTAGTACAAACACAATATCCACCATCTTGTTTAATATAACTAAGCTACTCCAAAAAAAAACAAGAAAAAAAAAAGGGGAGTTTTGTACAGCAAGTCAAGAAAACCCCCAAGCTTTCACCATATTCTTGCAATGTGACCACAGCAGTTTTAACTAGAATTCAGTGGTACCATGGCAGCATGGTGTTTCACTAAAGTAATTTTTTAAAGGCTGTTCCACATAGCTTCTGTCAGGTTAGTAAAAAGGGTATTCAGCTATCCAAAGGGAAGGATCAGTAGCAACCAATTTAAAGGAGCAAGGCCAATTATTCTGAGAAGTATGACAAAGTAATGTAAATTAATTACAGGGCTACAGTAACTGGTAGGGGCAACCACTTCTGTGATCTACAAACAAAAGACACACCACACCAGGCCAGCTCAGAAGCCACTCTCTCTTGTTTCTAACATCAGTCAACTGCAGAAAGCTAGAAGAAAAGTAAAATGGACAGAAAAGGTGAAAAAACTCATTTACAGTATACTATTGCAAGCATACTGCAACACAAGGCATGTGTTATTTTTCTTCCATTCTACTGGGCATATATTGAGTTAGGTTTCACGAAGGTGAACTTCCCAGCCTACAGTTAAACTGTCAAGAAAATAATCATGAAGGCCACTAGAAACAGCCCAGGTTAGTAGGAAATGCTGGCGGCCCTAACTCCTCTCAGCAGAACTGCAGAATGTCTAAAAATAGCTGCAGTACTAAAATGGGTAATTGCTTCAAACTTCTTTTTAATACTTACATTGTTTTTTGTTGAATATTCTGCAGACAAATATAGAAACAATTGTTTAACGTTCCAGTCAAATATACTCTGCAGATGTATGCAAGTTAAGAAAAATACCATATTGTACTTACATAACCTTGTTTCATTTTTACTAGATCTAAGTAGTCTATAATCATTACACTGAGTTCTTACCTTTCAACATACCTCACCTTGTTCATAAATTAGAGCACTTCCAGCGGTTTGAACACATATTTTAATCATATTAAAGTGACAGGTTTTTAGGTGGGCGTTTCTTTTTACTATTTATGAAATCTAGCAGCTATTTCTCCTCCAATGATTTTAGAGTTCGGTATTTGACAGTGCAAGCTGTCAGAGACTGAAAATAGTTTATGTCTCAAACATTGATATAAAGTTTTTAAGAAACTACAGCCACAGAAATCTCCCTGAACAACTTTGGACTAAACCGAACTGCTAATAACCACAATCCTCTGCTAGCTAACCTATTATAAAACCTTAAACATAAAAGGCACGACAGAATTCTTCCATAAATATCCTCAAGGCAATTTTTTATACTATCAGAGAACCCCCGTATCCAACTGTGGATTCAAACACAGTAATGTCAAACAGTATATAAATACAAAATTGGTGAAGTGTAGGGAATTCAAAGAGCTTTTAATGCCCACATTAGAGAAGTTAGAATATGGGAAGTATTTCATATTGGAAGGGACCCCAGAAATCAGCAAATTTGATTCCCTACTGACAACAAAGAAAGCTCGTTAGACTCAAACACTGCTCAGATTTTTGATCAACAGTAAAGAACTGGTGACTGCCATTTGAGACAGTATAATAATGCTGGGATTCTAAATAGTTGTCTATTTATCTAACAATAATGTGTGACTGCTAAGGAAAAGACATTTAATTCACAATAAAGATTAGCTGTAACCTTTTATTTCCTAGTCCTCTTTTGTATTTTATTTGCCATTATCTCAAAGAATAAATAGATTCTCTAACCAGCCTCAAAATCTGTTTTATCTTCTTCCCCTCATCCCAAGACAAACATGTTTTTAAGCTACTAATTCAAAGGGCAAGAAAGGAAAGAATTAAATATTTAACTGCTGTCACTGCAAGAATAGGTAGAGATACTTCACTTGAACATTTTTTGTTATCTGGCTCAAAATATCAAACAAGATTCTGAAGCTCTCCTTGTTAGGATTTCGTATCACTTGCAAAAGTTAGCAACGAATTAAATAAGCCTAAAGGAGTTCGTGAAAACTGTATGCTCCCCCTTCCTTTGGCTAGTTCCTTTTTCTAACTGCCATTTTGTTCAACTTCTCCCAGGACTATCAACTTGTTTCTGGTAGTTAAGACAGTCCATGTACCTGTATCTCTTTACAAATTTTGAACAAAAAACCCTACCAGACAGTTGCATTTTACAGCTCTAAATATTGCAAGCTTTATTTATGCCAGGCATGAGAGATTTAGTCAGAATCTTTAAAACAAAAAATTGCTGTTACTAGTAGAAGTCATTCAAACATAGAATCTTTATGCCCACATATTGCAGACTAATCCTTGTATAAGAACATTTCTTTTAGAGGTCCTGTCCTGCCTTGCTCTGCTTCTCTCTATCTACAATGTGTACAAGTGTATACACCTATTTTAGAATTTCAGTCTCTGATTTTAATATGTATAAACATTTCAGAGATAAAACTCAGACTTAGGAGCTTACCTCTCCTGCTTCCAGTTGATAAAAAAAAATCCTCTTATTCCTGTGCAGACAGACTTGCACAAATCTGATTAGCCTGTTTATGCAGCGTTTGCATCAAGAACTGTATTTTGTGTGGTCTGCTCACACAACATAGTGTTCTTCAAGAGCGAAACCAAAACACAGAGGTAATCAGTGTCTTGCCTAACAGTGACAAAAACCAGCAGACAGGGAAAAATCCCAGGATTCTCAGACCAGCTGCAAAGCACGGTTTAGTGTAACCACCTGAACATGCTCCCTATTATTTGGTACTGACTTCTGCAGAAAAACTCCTTCAAGAGCCTAAATCCAGACCAGCAGGGAAGCAAAGAAATACAAAAGAAAAACTGCAAAACTGCAACAGCAATTGAGAAAGGGGCCAAAAAACAATGTGATAAATTTTTTAGCTAAATCATATGCTTCCCAATGAGTTTTGTAGTATTCAACACTAAAGATTAGAGTGTTTAACATCTAAGCAAGTAAAGGATTACAATGTCTTTTTTATTTTTAGAAGTAGACAGGTACTTCTATGCAACTGCTATACAATCAGAACTTTGGAAGCCTCACAACAAAATGAGTTTGAAAGGCGCAGTTTCTAGATTAGGTATGACATTCAAAGCAGCATGCTATATAAACCCTACCATTAACTCACTCCTCAAACCACCAATACAAACTTCACTTAAAAGTAATAATGTCTAGATGTTACACTGCACTCCCCATTATTAGACACAGCGTACTTCACAATAGAGCCTGATTTTAAAAACAAGCATTAAAAAGAGAAAACAACTTGTCATCTACTAGAGACCAAACAGCTGGTTTAAGTTCTATTTCATTGCCATAGCTATGCAAAATACTATTTTTAGCTGCTTTAAATTTTTATTTTAAGACTGCTAGTTTTCCCCAAGTCCTGAATATCTGAAGATTATAAGGTAACAAAAATAGATATCAAAGTGTTCTTATTCCAAAAATCTTGCAAACCATTTTTTCCATTAAGGATATCTGCAGTAATGTCAAATGTGACGAATCCCAGATCACTTCTTTCTCTAGGTCCAGTGAAATCTTCTACGTTTTTTCTAAGAGAAAACAAAACACAGCACAAGATTATCCTTTCTCATTATTTGTCTCTTACACACTACATAAATTATGATTCTTATTAGATATTCCCCTCATCCACTTTCTGTATTTTGTTTTAAATACTTTTGGCTAAAATATAATCAACATTACAAACTTACACCTACCTTCCAGAAATTATGGTTTTGAATGTCAGACCTTGCCACCACAGTATTCTAAGACATACAAGTAGCCTATTGACTTTTTCCTGTTAAAAAAAAAAATCTGCCTCTGAGCTGAACTACATTTTTATTAAAATATGTTTTAGCATCCCCAAACATGTAAAACTGTTTGGAACACCACCAGCATAGGAGTCTGCTGGCAACCATTTTCAATATTATTTCTCAACTGTCCTTGGAAAAGCAAAGCCTCTCGCGCTCTGACCATTCTAATAAAACAGTTTACATGAATAGTTCACACAAGTTTCAAGATTTATTCCTGTAATGTATTTAAATAACAGCATGAAGAAAACAGTTATTTTCCTCTACATTCTGCAAAATTGTATCATTTTGGATGACTTTATTATAAACCTATATCTGGAACAGTACCTCAAGTTGCCACATTAAACCACAATAGAAAGAGCAACTGGAAAATAACAGACACGGCAAATATTTCCATCAGAATTCATAAAGCCTATCAATTTACCAAACTTACCATTTACAAAGAGGAATACCATAAGCAATTAGCTTGGCAATCAACTATGAACCTTAACTCCTCACAGAGCAAATTTTTTATGAATGATTAACTTCATAGCAATATTTATTCCAGTTGGGAAATTAGTCAATTGAAACATGATTTCATTAAAAACAAGTTTAGTAATCTCAAAGGAAAAAAAAAGGTCACAAGTGAACAAAACACTTTTGGAGATAATAGTTAAGAAAAACACCACCAAATCTTCCCAATTTAAGCCTTGGTATGAATTTCCATGCCCTTGCAAAAAGCAGTATCTTTTTAAGCAATAAACCTTATCAAGCACTTGACTTCACCTCTTAACCACTGTCAGTCTGGTGGAGTAGCAAGCCTTAAGCTTGGGGTCTCCAGAACTTCCCAGACATTCAAGAGAAGCATCTTAGGTGTAACATCTCCCAGTAATACCAGATCTGTGCACCACAGAAGGGACTGGCAATACACATTTCACCCAAATTAGGCATCAGTATACTGCTCCATATACGCTGAGGTCACCATAACACTCCAAACCACACTTTTATGCCAGTTTTATGCTGTTGCAATCCTCAGTGTGGCATCAATATAGGGGATCTTTCCCTGTGGTATTAAACCAGTCTGAAAGGTGATGACAGTCCCTTTATTTGCATTCATCTCTCCTCTCAAGTCCTGCTATTAGGCATCCACTGGTGCCACTTACCTAGGGGTGGTTCCAAAGCTCCACAGAATCATCACCAAATCACAGAATGGCCTAGGTTGGAAGGGACCTTAAAGATTATCAAGTTCCAACCTCCCTGGCATGGACAGGGACACCTTTCACTACAACAAGTCGTGCAGAGTTCCATCCAACCTGGCACTAAACACTTCCAAAAACGGGCTGCTTTAGCTCACTAATCTGGGCCAAAACCAACCAAAGAAACGTGAGCTGAGTCAAAGCAGCTCAGTAAAGTGTCCTATGAGCCAGATTCCCCTGTGGAGCTCCGGTAAAGAACCACGTGTCAAAAACGGGAGCAAAGACCTCCACTCTCTGGTGGCTGTAACAGCTGCTCAAACGCTTGTGAAACTACTGCCCTCCACACCACACATACTTAACTCAATGGAAGTTTTCTTTCAGAGAAAAAACCCCACCCCGAACCAACGCCAAAATTGGGAAGAAAAGGTGCCCCAGCACAAGTTTGCATCAGTACATTTTATCTGTAGGTAACACGTTTGGATGTGGTATTATGTGTCCTACGCCTGGTGCATTTCGCAGAGGAGAAGCCACCCCAATCACTCTGCTGCCACAGAAAAGAAAGGATGCTAGTTTATCAATGAAGAAACCCAAGAGAACTGCCAACTAAAAGGAAAAGGTACCACGGTCGGATAAATGCCCATAGGATGAAGCCCACGTTCCCGGAGGTGCCTGCCTCCCCACAACGGCCGGCAGCAGCCGGCTCCGCTGCGGGGAGGCGCCGGGTGCGAGGCGGCGGGGCCGGCCCCGAGCGCCGCCCCGGCTCC